>JAENPR010001141.1:0-210665 GCA_018135685.1 Themeda triandra | reverse complement strand
AAATTCAACAACGTGAACCGTGGAAAGCTATTTTTTGGTATTTTCTTAAGGTACCAATAAAGTAGTTGTGCCAATGCAGAATTTCAACTGCTACGTATATTGTAAGCGCTATTTTACCCATTCGTCTTTACATATTGCCAAATGTTTCATTGACTTTATATATAGAACTTATTTGTTCACTTTTGATGCTGATCAAGGGACCGTGCCTTTCTCATCTGGAGAATGTCAAGCAAGGTTTTGGACACATGCCTAATGATACTACCTTCTCTTCCACTGCTTCAACGTTCACATGTCCTTGCATCGCGTAGTAAACTGGGTTTGCTTGAATAGTGCCACTTATGCTACGTGTATCAACGAGATTTGAATAGTGCCACTTATGCTACGTGTATCAACGAGATTTCGAGAGGAAGTAGCATCCGCAACCTTTGCGTGCCAAAATTGCATACTCTGCTCATCTTAAATTATGTCATTTTAGCATTGTCCCGAGTCAAACTTTGATTTTGAACAGTTTAAATGTGTCAATATCAATTTTGCTTAATTAATTTCTCATAAAATATGACTCTGGTGCCAAGATTTCCAGATGGTCCATAGGCCTGTGGCACGGCCCATGGCCCGCACGACATGGCCCGAAGACCAGTGGCGCATGGGCCGCCGGCCTGGCCCATGACACGGCACGGGCACGGCCGCCAGGCCGCCACGTGGCACCGCCCCCAATGCCTCCGCATCTCCGCCACCGACGCGCCGCCCTCCGCATCTTCGCCCGTCCCTGGTCCCTCGCGCGCTCGTCCTCCTCGTCCCCCGCGGCCCAGCCCATCACACGGCCGGCGCGGCGGCACCCTTCCACGCCCATGACACGGCCGCCATGGTAGTTGCAGCGGCAGCCGGCTATCCGTGCCGCGGCACCAGAGCAGAGCGGATTGCCGTCTCCCAGTGGCACTACCCGCAGGCGCCGCCGCCCGTCGTCCACTTGTCCGTGCTCCGCTTGCCCGCCCGAAGCTCCGCCGTCAGCTCTGCCACGCGCTCCGCCATTGGTTCCCAGCGCTCTCATGCTCCCGTGCCATCCGCGGCACGCCGTGCTCTCGGCACGGCACGACGACCCATATCTCATGCCGTGGGCCGGAGGCCTGACCCATGGCACGGCCAGACACAGCACGACGGCACGCCGCGGTGCCGTGTCGGCACGGCCGTGCCGTGTGCAGTGCCGTGCCTGCACGGTGGCCATCTATAGTGCCTGAACCTCTCGCTCGCGTAGTGGCGTTCCTCTGCTGGCCAGTGGCCTGGCCCCCTCGCGTCGCTCTGCTGCTCCGCGCGCGGGCGTACCGCGGACAGCAGCTACGCCGCCGGCCCGCCGCCACCATCTCCCCCAACGCCGACGGCAGAGCCCCAATCCGGTGACCAGCGCGTCGCGGCGTCACCGGCGGGCAGCGGCCAGCCATCCCGCCACCTCCCCAGTCCCCACCTTTTCCTCCTCCTGCTCGCAGTCACAGTCCCGGCGGCGACCAGCTGCGGCTGGGCGGCGACGGCGCCCCACCGCATCAGCAGCACCCGCCGTCCCTCCGGATCTCCCCCTCTGCCCCTCAACTCGGCAGATTCAACAAGCAAGGTGAGCCATCCATGATAGCAGATCACAACACTAAATACCCTAGATAGATTCACTCCTCACTAACCTAATGAAAATTTGTTTTTCTATGATTGTATTCTTATTATTGTAATGTAGATGGAGGAGGAGAAGGATGTTAGCATATTTTCATCGTGGGAGAAAGCTGCCAAGGCGAAAGAGACAACCTCTACATCTACACCAACTGCTCATTCTGTTGAGATTGAGAGTAACGAGAGTAATATGAAGTTAGCACTTGTTGATACGTTTGTGGGCGCCATTGGCAGCCAACTTCGAGAACTGAAAAAGACAATCTCTACATCTACACCAACTGCTCATTCTGCTGAGATTGAGAGTAACGAGAGTAATATGCAGTTAGCACTTGTTGATACGTTTGCGGGTGCCTTTGACAGCCTACAACGAGAACTGAATGATAGGTTTGATGAGGTAAACACAGAACTACTCTCTTGCATGGCAGCCATTAGTCCAGTTGATTCTTTTGCTGCATATGATCAAGCCAAGTTGGTTACACTTGCTACAAAGTTTTATCCTAAGGATTTCACAACTGAGCTTAATATGTATGTTTCTTATGTTCGTAGAGATGAAAGGTTTAAAAATCTGAAGGACCTATGTGAGCTTGTTGCTTGCCACAAAAAGGGATGAACAATATGATGTTGTTTACAAGCTTCTTAAGTTGGTGCTAATTCTTCCCATAGAAACTGCTAGTGTTGAAAGAGTGTTTTGCACCATGAATTATGTGAAGAACAAGCAAAGAAACAAAATGGGTGATGAAATATTTGAACAATTGCATGGTTACATTCATTGAGAGGGAATTCTTCAGTCAAGTGAAAGATGAGGATATCATCAATCTCTTCCAACAAGGGGATCGTAGAGTTATCCTGTAGTAGCTATCATGGTTTTGTAATATTTCTTATTTATTTATGTCTCACACTTATACTTGCTGTTATATAGATTTATTATGCTATTTTAGCACTTTGGTTACTATTGTTGATTTGTTATGTTATTTGCTTCGAAAATTTGACATTTGGCATACCCAGTCGCAGAAATCTGGGGTCTACCACTCCCTGTATATGCTGTGCATTTGGGGCGTTTGTAAAAGTAGCGTCTAAATTGCAAATCAGACAGCATGTGCAATGCCTGGGACCTGGTGCTATTGTAGATGCAGTGATTAGATATCATTTGTCGCTTTCTGATACATGCTTATTTTATCACAAAGTAAAGTAAATGGGAGGAGGGGCTTACATTTCTTATGTAATGCAAATGGAATAGCTGAATCTAAAAACTACAGTTGCACCTTTGAGCCTTCCATTATTCTGTACTTTTTTAGTGGAATAGTGATATCTAGTAATACGCCAAGTATGTCATGTTGTGAAGATTGGAATTTTTTTCATATTTGGGATGCTGCTATCCAACTTGTTTATTGTCTTCTGTCCTTGCATTTTCTTTATTGTGGCACTGACTTGTATAGATTTAACAGATATTTTCTTCATGCGGAGAGATTATTGACATGCCTATAATGAAAGATCAGAGTGGCTAACAAAGGTCTGGTACAAGTGTAAAATTAGACATCACAGTATATGATTTCAATCTTCTGGTCATCACTTTTATTTTTTCACTTTGTCATCATGAAACTTCGGAATACTTCTAACATCATTTTTCTGTCCTAATCCTTTCAGGGATATGGTTTTGTTAGGTTTTCAAAGAGGATTAGTTTGTTTCTTTTATTTTTATTTTTTTCTATAGACCTTGAATCCAGACTCTAGAGTGAGAACTGAGATGTTAGTGTACCTCATTATAACAGATGTAAAAAATAGCCTCATGTATCATGTATGAAACCTGACATTCATAACATATTTGCTGTTAGTTCTTTACGGCTTCAAGGAAAGAGGCTTGGCCTCCAGATCCCAAGTGATGGGACCGAGTGTGCGCAGGTAGTCGTAGCGAGGATGAAGTCGAAGCAGCCCAAGTCGATGCCGGCGCACGTGATGAGAAAGTCTCATCCGTGATGGTGATGGGGACGTTCGGGCGATCCCGCGCATAGCGGTTTGTCCCCATTAGCCATCGACGCGGAGCTGTTCCCGCCATCCGGGACCAAGCCAAGGCGCCGAGAAGCCGCTCACTTGAGGAAATTGTGGGTGGAGCTTGTCAAGCAACGCCAGCAGCATGCTGTGGATCAAGATACAGTTTTTTTGGAAATCTTTGCAAAGGTAAACTCCCACTCATAAGTGAAAATCAAGAATCATGCTGCGGTAAATTTTTCCGAAAGAAAAAAATACATGCCAATATATTTGATGAATCAATTGTTAGTATCAATGTCATGTCAATGGCAAGAAAGATCTTTAATACCTGTCATTGTCTTAGACAACCCAATGTAACAGTGCAGAACGTTGTCAACATGATGATGTGCAGAAGTTTGTTGTGAAAATGCAAATAAATCAAAATTGTCATCTAAGTGCTAATAATGTCTTTTTCCCTTATTGTTTTGCCAGAGTGGACTTTAGAAGAATTTGAAGAATTGATTCACAAGGTAGAACCTTGATATACCTATCATTCATATATTTCTTTTATATATACTTCTCAAATAATTTCACTTGGACACACATATTTTGCCAGACATTCAAAGATGCTGTTTTCGGTTGACCTTGCATTGGCTTCAACAAATTATGATTCTTCAAACAAGAGGAAAATAAATCGAGGCTTCGCATTCGTGAAATTTTCTACTCATGCAGTAAGTCTTTGCCTCACTGGTAGTTTTCTGTTCTTAGTACATTCTGCATTTGCCATTAATTTAAATATTGTTTTATGATGTTCAGATTCCTTTCTCTTGTCTCGTTCATTATATCCTTATTAGTTTAAGTTTTCCTTTGCAAAGTCTTTGTAGTAGTTTTGTATAGTTGACCATAGCTCTGTCAACTGGTTTATCTTGCAGGTATTGGCCAAATATTATTGCCTGTCATTTTCATTTTTGTTTATTTGGATAAAACAATCTTATTCAAATATCAAGATGTGTAAATTACCTTAGTCTATCGTCCTTTCTAGTAGCTGAAAAGAAGCACATGTTCCATTTTTCTCATGCATGATCAAGTGATTATTTATCCTTAATGCCTCTATGTCCTAATCAAAATATGGAGCCAAATGATGAATTGCCACCAATTTATCAAAGTGTCTTAGGATCTGCTGACAAGCTAAGGAATTCACATCTTACTTGACATTGATTTTTGGATTTCTATGGCAACCCTTATGATCCACTGACAAGCTAGGAATTCACATCTCAGATTTGTATACTTGACATCGATTTTGGATTTATATGGCAACATAATTTCTCCATCTATCATGTCATAAATGACTGACTAATGTTGCAAAGAATCGATTTGAATGTTGTTTTCACATAAAACTTTCCCTTTGCATTGTGGGTACTTCTGAAGAAGCCACCGACATTGAAGAATCCTTTGTTCAACACAGGTGTAGAGAAAATTTGGTATTGGCCATATAGGAAAAGACATGCCAGAATTTTCATCTGAGTCATATCTTGTATCTTTGATATGCTCTTTACATTTACATTTATATCCATGGTTGTAGTTCATTACAAAATATAGGAGGTAGACAGTGACCACTGCCAGTGTTTATCTGAAATGAATCCCCAACTTTCTAGTTCACTGGGTGGCACTATATCTGATGAAACACTGTCTGGAAGGATGATTATTGGTTAGCCAAGCCAAAGCAGCAATACTTGCATGTTTGCCTTTTCTGATCTGCAACATTAGCAAACTGTATTCCATGGCCGCTAATAATTAACTACATGAAATCACCGCCATTTATTATCATTTGTTTATTTGTTTATCTGGATGGCCTTTGTTCTCTAGAGACCTGTGAGAAGCTGTGTTGAAAACACATAATGCCGGAGAGCTAATGCCGTTCAAATTTTTAGCCTGAGTTTTTCTTTCGAACACACAGGTGAACTGTGTATCATTATATTAGTAAGAATAAAAGGGAAAGAAACCCCACATAACACCCACACTCACACTTTGGACTCTAAGAGAACTATTCGCCTCGACAACAGTTTACAACGACCCCTGACCTACAAAAACAATCACTTGGGCAGCAAGCCAGTCAGGTAAGATATACCCCTGGCACCTGCAGTCCCCCACAACCTCAACTCTTCAGAAGCCAGAGTTAAAACTCCATGTAGATTTGGTGAAACTCCATTGAATGCACATCGATTTCTGTGATTCTGAGTGTCCAAGCTGCTAAATGACAATAGAGTTCAAGCCTTTAGCCATCTCTTACCAGTCCACCAACAGCCTGCTAGCTCTGTCCCACCAGGCCTCAAAGGATGTTTCACCTGTCTGGGGTGAGATGCTTTGCATGCCAACCTGCAACTGGCCAAACCAAAAACTCGTGCAAAAACACAGTCTACCAGAAGGTGATTTATAGTCTAAGCATCTTGGTCAAAAAGAAGGCAACGACAGGGATGTTCAAGACCCTGCCTTGCTAGCGTATCTGTTGTACAACATCTATTGTGTGCGACAAGCCACATGAAGAAGCGACATTTGGCCGGTGCCCAAGTCTTCCAGATCTTCTCCCAAGAGATTAGTCTCACTGATCCCTGGAATAAACCCCTATATGCCGATTTTACTGTATACTGTCCACTTGAGTTGAGTTTCCAAATATGAGAATCCTCCGCACCAGACTCACATTAGACAGAGTGTCCCAGTCTCCCAGAGCTGAAGAAATTCCACAGTGGCATTCACTGAAAGTGCACCTTGCAGATCCGAGATCCAAGTCTGGTTTGTGAGGCCTTCTAGGACAGTGCGTTTATTTACTCATCTCTTAGGAATGAGAGCAAACAAATGTGGGGCAATATCAGCAATACATCGACCATGAAACCATCTATCCGTCCAAAAAGTGATGAGCTCCATCACCATCTACCCTGAGTTTTTAGCAACAGCAAAATCCAAAATGTAGGATATTTAGAAACACAGATGGGGAAATCAACATATATCTCATTAGTCATCTACTTCCATGTGATGCAGAAAGTTTCCTTGCAGTTACTCTTTCTCTCTCAGACCAAGAGTCCAATAAGAGCTTGCAATAAATTAATGGCTGCAATGAATTTTAACAGTTAAATTATGATGATCTGAAGGTTACCACTGATTGAACGAATACTTGGCAGCTTCTTCTGTTGCTTGTGTGGGAATTCTGTTATTATTTGGCATTCTTTGACTTGCATATATATATTTCGTAGGCTATACAAAACTACTACACCCCCTCCCTCTTTTTTTGTTGAACAAACAGGAGCTGCATTTCATTAAGAAGAAAGGTCTGAAAAGGAAGAAATCCCAAACAACACACCTAAACACCCGCAACACTCTGAAAGACTTAACATACTGAAAATAAAGACCAAAAGCAACATTACCAGAAGCACCAAACTATTGCCTGAGCCCCTCCCAAAGGATGACTTGTAAGTGACAGCTTGCAACACGGTTGTAATGCTTGGAGCGGAGCCATTAAAAACACAGTTGTCCTGTACTTCCAGATTTCCCAAGGCACCAATATTGCTAGTGAATTGAATCCCATTTTGTGATCCATTATTACCTCTTTAACTGCCCGTGCCTGGTACAACCAGCTTGAGAATAATGAGTTGATGGTTGGGGTGCAATGGGGCCAAGCCAGTTTTCTGCAATCTGCAAAATGACCAATTTGGCGGGCAAAAACACATGAAACCAGTAGGTGCTGTATGTTCTCCTCTTGATTACAGAAGGGGGCAAGTATCCGGGTGAGGAGTCCTCTTTTAGTGAGCCGGTCTGTCTTTCAAGAACAGTTCTGTACTGCAAGCCAAATGAAGAACTTGCAGCGAAGAGGAGCCATGATTTCCAAATTCACCTTTTGCGTTTCCAAGGAACAAACCAGATGGAATCAAAGTGGGAAATGGCTTTGTAGGCCGACTTCGCTAGAGTAAGAACCGTTCTAGTAAGCCTCCAAACATGCTCATCGACATCATTCTGCTGCAGCGAGACACCTTCCATCAAGTCCTGTAAGAGATATTCTGCAGTGGCGGGCCTACATTGAGCCATGGGTATTCAATTGAATACCCAAATTTTTTGTCAAAAAAATCCATATGTATAGTATATATACATATATTTATATTAAAAAAACAAAATTGTAGTCAAAACGAACACATTATGTTAGGAATTTCCCTTCAATTCAATTGATGATCCTCTTAGGAATTTCCTAGTTGTTCATTTTTCAGTTTATTCCAAATCTGGCTGTGTTCTTGTGGCTGTGAAATTATATCTTCCATGCTGGTCCTTGATTCCTTCTCTTGGTTTCATTACTACACCACAGTAATTTGGATCTGCCATTATGTTACTCTGCAAATCTCATTTGATATCAATCACAGCTGCCACATACAAAATACAAGTATGTTTATCTAGATAAGGTCTTGATTCATCAGTCATCACTGATCTGAGTTTTTGCCACTGAGATGCGAGGAAAAGACATATCTAATAACATCTTGGTGAAGATGTTCTTAGGTCCTTTGCTTTCTGCTCAAGTCAGCTTCCTTTGATTTCATTCCTCCTCAAACTATCAATCACAGGCTGCAGCACGTGTAATCCGTATCGGTTCAAGAACAGATTTTATGCTTGGCAATATTTTGCATCCTGCGATAAATTGGGCTTATGTGGATCCTGATGAAAGGGCCAAGGTAATGCAGAAAGAGGGAAACATTTTTCCCTCAATACAAATATAGTTATCTTCTGTTAGAACTTTTGATGGTGATTTTGGTTCTGTGTACTCTTAGATCAAGTCTGCTTTTGTTCGGAACCTGCCAGAAGATGTTAACGAGGAGTACCTGAGAAAGCTTTTTGAACAGTTTGGCGAGGTTGGTGTGCCAAGATGGCTGTCACATTTTTTGCAATTTCAATTAAACCAATATTACATGCAATGTTGTAACAACTGGATGGATGTGCAACCAGGTAGTACGGGTTGCTATCTCAAGGAAAGGACAACATTCAGCTGGTTTTGTTCACTTCGCCAATCGTTCTGTAAGTGTTTATCATATCCTAATTCTGAAGAGTATGTTTCCGTGCACTTAATGTGTTTGGATATTGTTTAAACAGCTGTATTGGATTGTTTGCTATAAGAAAACTTTATATTATCAATTACAGGAGCTTGAAAATGCTATAGAAGAAATGGATGGTAAAATGGTGAGAGGATCTGGTCAAGGACCACCTTTCAAGATCCAGGCATGAATAACAGTGTTATCTATTTGGGATTATCACCAGCTTCTTGCTGCTTATTTGATCGTTCTATTTTGGATTTGACCAATAAATCTCATGTTTTTTTCAATAGGTGTCAGTTGCTCGACCTGTGACAGACAACGACCAGAAGCCATCTCGTGAAGAAGTGAGAACTAGAAGATCAAATGTATCAGGAGATAGCAAGATTATTCTTATGGAAGATATGGACATGATTCACTTGATCGTCAAGTGAAAGCTCCAAGATTATCTAATTATGTATGTATTATCAACATGCTGTCAATTATTTTATGCTTTTTTTTCTTCCTTTTAATGTTAATTAATGTTAAATACTAACAAGTGAGTTTTGAGTAAAGATTGAACTTCCTATAGTTAAATCATAAATTACCTGAGCTAATAGTCTTGAAATGTTCAACTTAGCTAGCCATTGATTCAGTAGAGCTTAGGTCCATTTGTGACCTTCATTTTGTGGATGCTGTAGTTGTTTTAAAAGTGAACTGCGCATCAATCTGCTACCTATAGGTGGTCTTATGATCTATTTGTCTGATAACGGAGTTAGCTTCTTGTCTATATATGCCTATTATATTTGCCTTCTCTGTACTAATATAGTATGAAGACTGTTATGACCGGCGCCACGTACCCATGCCGAGCCCGACCAAGTGGCTAGGCCCAACTGCCGCATGGGGGGGGGCTAGGCGCCCAGATTTTGTTCCATTAGATATTCTGTCTATTTTCCTTAAATTTAGGATCTTAATTGGTGTGTTAGGAAAAGGGATAAATACCCCTTGATACTTTTGGAATTAAGCAAGCAAGGCAATAATCTTCGCCTGGCCTAAAGGGCCATCTACCTGACCCTCCTATCTCCCTTCTCCCATGACATACGCACAAAGACATCAGATTCTGTATGATAGTTTGCTGCTCAACTCTGGCTTTGAAGGCTAGAAACACAATTATTTTAGCTCTCCTGTTAGGTAGGTTAAATAGGCCAGAAGCACAGCTATTTCCATTTTTTGTAGCTTGACCTCTTGCTTATTTATGATATAGTTGCAAAAACTGAGCATCATATATTCCAGCATTGACTAGCTGAATACTTCATCTTCTTTTTTTCTTTAGGGTTAGGAGTAAGGATGGTGTGTTTGTTCATGTTTGTGACAATGTTTTCCGTGTGTGTCTCTATTATTAGGCGGATGGTGCCTCTGACCCCTATGAATCAGCTGTTAATTCATTACCTTCAGCTGCCAAGGAAGTTTTGCTTCGAATTCTACGTCTAGGAATTGGTACTCGATATGATGTAAGTGATTACAGGAAGGTCTCCATTTGTTCCCTTTTAATGTATGAACCATGAAGCATGATGTTTTTTCAATCTTCCTTTGTTCAGATTGACATCCATTGTGTAAAAAGCCTCAATGAGCTTCCTCAGTCATCTGCTCTTGCTGTCCTTAATCAGGTATTCAGTTGTTTTACTTAAATGATTCGTGAACCATATTATCATTAATCCTCACCAAGAAGCACATGCAGTTTTTGATATCGGGTGGAGATAAACGCAATAAAGGAGATTATTTTGCTTCATTGATTGCTAAGGATTATTTTTGCTTCATTGATTGCTAAGGTACTACCTCACTCAATATCTTCCACCTTTACGTTTTGCTCTTCTCTTGAATGTCTTGTTTTGACTTGCAGCACCAGGCTGACGCCTTTGGCTTAACACATACATTACACGGTACTACTTATTTGCCAAGAAATCCAGAAATGCATAGCAAGCGATACCCAGTCGAAGATTCTGATTTTGTGACACCTGGGTATGTTTGCACTCCGTGTCATGATGAAATTGACCATAGGATGAACCCAGAACCTAGATTAGCATATGAATCAAGACACAACACTGGAAAGCATCTTGATCAAAGATACATACAAGAGCATAGTTCAAATATTGAAAGATCAGCTCAAGAAGCTGTTCTTTCTAGGGAAAGGAGATTCCTGCCTGCTGCAGGGTACAACACGGACTTAGGCTCTGGTTTTCGGTCCAGGTCACCCGCTGAATATTCGGCAGAACGCCAACAAGTATGGTTCGATCCCTTCACAGGGGAGCCCATCAGGCCTGATCCAAACCTGCGCCGCTCAGGAAGCTTGTACTGGTCAGATTTGTTGAAGAGATATGCCAGATAAGATCATGCTCCTGGAACAAAGCTAGATCTGGATAACTCTCTGCCAAGTGCCTACAGATCATTATCCCGAGCACCATGCATGATCCAGTAGCATGCTTTATTTATACTTGATGAATCATCTTGGTGCTGAATTGTCGGAGGAACTTTTGTGCCCATGACGCTACTTTTTGTTTGTTAAAACATTCAAGAACGTGAACCGGGTTAAAGCTATCTTTTTGGTATTTTCTTAAGGTATCAATGAAGTAGGTGTAGCAATGCAGAATTTCAACTGCTACCTATATTGCAAGTACTTTTTTACCGATTCGTCTTTACGTACTGCCAAATGTTTCATTGACTTTATAGATTGTTCACTTTGGATGCTGATCAAGGGACCATGCCTTTCTCATATATACTCATCTGGAGAATGTCAAGCAAGATGGCTGATTTGGACACATGGCCTAATGATACTACCTTCTCTTCCACTGCTTAACGTTGACATGCCCTTGCATGGCGTACTGAACTGGGTTGCTTGAATAGAGCCACTTCTGCTACGTGTATCAATGAAATCTCGAGAGGAAGTCTCAGCATCTGCAACCTTTGCGTGCTAAAATTACATACTCTGTCCATCATAAATTACATACTTTGTCCCAATCAAACTTCTCTAGTTTTGATAAAGTTTAAATTCATCAAAATCTATAATATCAATTTTGATTAATTAAATTATCATAAATATGACTAGATGGTGCATCCATTTGAAGTTGCAGATGTTTGATATACTATTTTTTTTTCCAAAAAAAGAGCCCGGTCAAGGGTAGAGGAGTTTGACTATTATAGAGCTAAAATGAACTACAATTTCAAACAGAGTAACAAATACATATTGGTGATGTGGATGGAATTTACTGATGATTTAAACCAAATTTAAAATCTTTTCAATGAAAACACACAAGAGCAACACATTTTTTTTATTAATTGCATCCATTAAGTAGTAGGAAGTTGATGAGTTGCAAGAAATGTTGCTGCAATGTCAGATCGAATGCTCCATCATTAATTTCCATTGGATTAAGATTAATGGAGGCTTTGGGTAACCCTCTATCATTGACCTACCGACCATTTGTGAATTATGGCGATTCTCTCCACAGTCACATTCCACAAATTGCTAATCCCATCTCTATCCATACGGCACTAGCTGTTCACGTGCTACTATTCCACATAATTTCGTAGTACTGGTCCCTTTGAGAGAGAAACTCATGCTCCTAATAGTACATAACATTGCAAAGGATGGACAACAACGGAACAAAAAAGGATAAAATTCAGCCTTTATTCATTTCAAAATCAACCATCTATCTACCAGGGGAAATTATCCATAACAATAAAAGGCACTTTTGCCGTGGCATATAATTTAGCAGTGATCCAAACACTAGCCAATGCAACTTGCCGCAGCACTCATATACAAAGAAAAACAAATAAATTTAAAGTCAGCACATCCCAAATGTAGAATTTTTTTCAATTTTGACCCTTTTTAAAAGTATTTAAGAAAATGCACCCGTTTTTTCTTTTTTTTATAACTAACCCTTTTTGGCGGCGCCTCCACGCGGCGCGCAATTCAATCTTGTGGCGCCTTGCATGGGCGCCACAAGGTGGGCCGATGGGGAGCCCGACCAGTCAGCTAGGGATTTTTTTAGGAATTTTTAGGAATCATGAACTATTTTTAGGAATTTTTTCAGCATTTTTTTCAAAGTTGAAATTTGAATTTGGGACTTACCGAACCGGTCCGAACCGGACCGTCCGGTCGATTACCAAACCGCGGTTTACCGGCCGGTAAAAAAAACTCTGCTCCCACCCCTTTTTTTCGTTGAACAGGCAGGAGAGGTGCATATCATTTCATTAAGTAGAAAGGTCTGAAACAGGAAGAAATCCCAAACAACACTGACACACTCAAACGGCCACAACACTCTAGAAGACTAGAACAAACTGAAAATAAAGACCAAAAGCAACATGACCAGAACTACCGCACTATTACCTGAGCCCCTCCCAAAGGCCTTCCAAGAAGCTCCAGGAGGCCCTTTGCTCCAGCTGAGCACCAAGGATGCACTCGTAAGTGACAGCTTGCAACACCGTTGTAATGCTTGGAGTAGAACCATTAAAAACACAGTCGTCCTTCCCAAGCCACCAATATTGGCAGTGAATTGAACCCCTTTGCTTCAGAACTGTAAGGTTTGAACCAAACGTGCTATGAAGCACAAAATGCTGTGAACTGGTTTGCTTTTTTGGTAATACAAAAAAGCCGGGGAACCCTTTTCTCTAAAAAAAAAAAAAAAAATTGAACCCCTTTTGTAGTCCATTGTTACCTCTTTAACTGCCTGTGCCTGAGAATCTATGAGTTGATGGTTAGGGTGCAATGGAGGGCAAGCCAATTTTCTGCAATCTGCAAAATGATGAACCAGATTTGGCAGGCGAAAACACACAAACCACTAGGTTCTGTATGGTCTCCTCTTGATTACTGAAGGGGCAAGTATCAGGGTGGGAGTCCTCCTTTAGTCAGTCGGTCTGTCATTCAAGAACATTTCTTTACTGCAAGCCAAATGAAGAACTTGGAGCAAAGAGAATTCGTTTCCAAGGAGAAAAGCGGATGGAACCAAATTTATGAGGCATTTTAGGCTGACTTTGCTAGAGTAATAACTGTTCCTAGTAAGCCCCAAAACATGATGATCGGCATCATTCTGCTGCAGCGAGACACCTTCCATCAAGTCCTTTAAGAGATATTCTGTAAGAACCAGGACAGAGAGAGCTCCTTTTATGTCAGCTACCCAACGACGGGGCAACCAAGGCTTTGGTGACCATACATCGCTTGATGATCCTCTTAGGAATTTCCTAGTTGATCGTTTTTCAATTTATTCCCAAATCTTGCTGTGTTCTTGTGTCTGAAAAATTATATCTCCCATGCTGATACTTGATTCCCTTCTCTTGGCTTCGTAAGTACACCAAAGTAATTTGGATCTGCCATTATGTTTTTCGCGACCGGGACTTCACCCGATAAGATCTTGGTGAAGATGTTCTTAGGTCTTTTGCTTTCTGCTCAAGTCAGCTTCCTTTGATTTTATTCCTCCTCAAACTATAAATCACAGGCTGCAGCACGTGTAATCCGTATCGGTTCAAGAACAGATTTTATGCTTGGCAATATTTTGCATCCTGCGATAAATTGGGCTGATAAAGAGTCTGATGTGGATCCTGATGAAATGTCCAAGGTAATGCAGAAAAAGGGAAACATTGTTTTCCTCGATGCAAATATAGTTATGTTCTATTAGAACTTTTGATTTTGATTTCTGTTCTGTGTACTCTCAGATTGAGTCTGCTTTTGTTGGGAACCTGCCGGAAGATGTTAACGAGGAGTACTTAAGAAAGCTTTTCGAACAGTTCGGTGAGGTTGGTGTGCCAAGATGGCTGTCACTTTTTTTGCAATTTTGACCAACGAATTTTACATGAAATGTTGAACAACTATGACGGATGTGCAACCAGGCAGTACGGGTTGCTATCTCAAGAAAAGGACAATGTCCAATTGGTTTTGTTCACTTCGCCAATCGTTCAGTGAGTGTTTATCATAATTCTGAAGAGTATGATTCTGTGCACTTAATGTGCTTGGATATTCTTCAAACAGCTGTGGATTGATTGCTATAAAAAATCTTTATATTATCAATTACAGGAGCTTGAAAATGCTATAGAAGAAATGGATGGTAAAACGGTGAGAGGACCTGATCGAGGACCGTCTTTCAAGATCCAGGCATGAATAACAATGTTATCAGTTTGGGATTATCACTAGCTTCTTGCTGCTTATTTGATCTTTTTATTTTGGATTTGACATATTAGTCTCATTTTTTTTTTCAATAGGTGTCAGTTGCTCGACCTGTGACCCGAAGGCCAGTGCAGTGCATGGGCCGCCGGCTTGGCCCATGACACGGCACGGGCACGGCACGGCCGCCAGGCCGCCACGTGGCACCGCCCCCAATGCCTCCGCATCTCCGCCACCGACGCGCCGCCCTCCGCATCTCCGCCCGTCCCTGGTCCCTCGCGTGCTCGTCCTCCTCGTCCCCCGCGGCCCAGCAATGCCGGCGTGGCGGCGCCCCTTCTCCACGCCCATGACACGGCCGCCATGGCAGTTGCAGCGGCAGCCGGCTATCCGCGCCGCGGCACCAGAGCAGAGCGGATTGCCGTCTCCCAGTGGCACCACCCGCAGGCGCCACCGCCCGTCGTCCACTTCCGCCCCGAAGCTCCGCCGTCAGCTCTGCCACGCGCTCCGTCATTGGTTCCCAGCGCTCTCATGCTCCCGTGCCGCCCGCGGCACGCCGTGCTCTCGGCACGGCACGACGGCCCATATCTCGTGCCGTGGGCCGGAGGCCTGACCCATGGCACGGCCAGACACGGCACGACGGCACGCCGCCGTGCCGTGTCGGCACGGCCGTGCCGTGTGCAGTGCCGTGCCTGCACGCTGCACGGTGGCCATCTATAGTGCCTGAACCCTCTCGCTCGCGTAGTGGTGTTCCTCTGCTGGCCACCTCGCGTCGCTCTGCTGCTCCGCGCGCGGGCGTACCGCGGACAGCAGTACGCCGCCGGCCCGCCGCCACCATCTCCCCCAACGCCGACGGCAGAGCCCCAATCCGGTGACCAGCGCGTCGCGGCGTCACCGGCGGGCAGCAGCCAGCCATCCCGCCACCTCCCCAGTCCCCACCTTTTCCTCCTCCTGCTCGCAGTCACAGTCCCGGCGGCGACCTGCTGCGGCTGGGCGGCGACGGCGCCCCACCGCATCAGCAGCACCCGCCGTCCCTCCGGATCTCCCCCTCCGCCCCTGCCCCTCAACTCGGCAGATTCAACAAGCAAGGTGAGCCATCCATGATAGCAGATCACAACACTAAATGCCCTAGATAGATTCACTCCTCACTAACCTAATGAAAATTTGTTTTTCTATGATTGTATTCTTATTATTGTAATGTAGATGGAGGAGGAGAAGGATGTTAGCATATTTTCATCGTGGGAGAAAGCTGCCAAGGCGAAAGAGACAACCTCTACATCTACACCAACTGCTCATTCTGTTGAGATTGAGAGTAACGAGAGTATCATGGATGTGAAGTTAGCACTTGTTGATACGTTTGTGGGCGCCATTGGCAGCCAACTTCGAGAACTGAAAAGACAATCTCTACATCTACACCAACTGCTCATTCTGCTGAGATTGAGAGTAACGAGAGTAATATGCAGTTAGCACTTGTTGATACGTTTGCGGGTGCCTTTGACAGCCTACAACGAGAACTGAATGATAGGTTTGATGAGGTAAACACAGAACTACTCTCTTGCATGGCAGCCATTAGTCCAGTTGATTCTTTTGCTGCATATGATCAAGCCAAGTTGGTTACACTTGCTACAAAGTTTTATCCTAAGGATTTCACAACTGAGGAATTAGGGAAACTTCCATATCAGCTTAATATGTACGTTCCTCATGTTCGTAGAGATGAAAGGTTTAAAAATCTGAAGAACCTATGTGAGCTTTCAGTTAAGCTTGTGGCCACAAAAAGGGATGAACAATATGATGTTGTTTACAAGCTTCTTAAGTTGGTGCTAATTCTTCCCATAGAAACTGCTAGTGTTGAAAGAGTGTTTTCCACAATGAATTATGTGAAGAGCAAGCAAAGGAACAAAATGGGTGATGAATATTTGAACAATTGCATGGTTACATTCATTGAGAGGGAATTCTTCAGTCAAGTGAAAGATGAGGATATCATCAATCTCTTCCAACAAGGGGATCGTAGAGTTATCCTGTAGTAGCTATCATTGTTTTGTAATATTTCTTATTTATTTATGTCTCAAACTTATACTTTGGTTGTTGTTATGGACTTATTATGCTATTTTAGCACTTTGGTTACTATTGTTGATTTGTTATGGTATATTTGCTTCGAAAATTTGACATTTGGCATACCCAGTCGCAAATTCCTGGTTCCGCCACTCCCTGTATATGTAGCATTTGGGGCGGTTTGTAAAAGTAGCGTCTAAATTGCAAATCAGACAGTTAGATGTGTACCTGCCCTGGACCTGGTGCCATTGTAGATGCAGTGATTAGATATCATTTGTCGCCTGATACCTGCCTATTTTACTCTGACAAAGTAAAATAAAAGGGGAGGAGGGGTTTACATTTCTTATGTAATGCAAATGGGAATAGCTGAATCTAAAAAACTACAGTTGCACCTTTGAGCCTTCCATTTATTCTGTACTTTTTTTAGTGGAATAGTGATATCTAGTAATACGCCAAGTATGTCATGTTGTGAAGATTGGAATTTTTCATATTTGGAATGCTGCTATCCAACTTGTTTATTGTCTTCTGTCCTTGCATTTTCTTTATTGTGGCACTGACTTGTATAGATTTAACAGATATTTTCTTCATGCGGAGAGATTATTGACATGCCTATAACGAAAGATCAGAGTGGCCATTCAAAGGTCTGGTACAAGTGTAAAATTAGACATCACAGTATATGATTTCAATCTTCTGGTCATCATTTTATTTTTTCACTTTGTCATCATGAAACTTCGAATACTTCTAACATCATTTTTCTATCCTGAAATCCTTTCAGGGATATGGTTTTGTTAGGTTTTCAAAGAGGATTAGTTTGTTTCTTTTTATTTCCTTTTATATAGACCTTGAATCCAGACTCTAGAGTGAGAACTGAGATGTTAGTGTACCTCATTATAACAGATGTAAAAATAGCACTGTGTATCATGTATGAAACTTGACATTCATAACATATTTGCTGTTGGTTCTTTACCAGCTTCAAGGAAAGAGGCTTGGCCTCCGGATCCCAAGTGATGGGACCGAGTGTGCGCGGTAGTCGTAGCCGAGGATGAAGTCGAATCAGCCCAAGTCGATGCCGGCGCACGTGATGAGGAAAGTCTCATCCGTGATGGTGATGGGGACGTTCGGGCGATCCCGGCGCAACGAGTTTGTTGGATCAAGATACAGTTTTCTTTGGAAATCTTTGCAAAGGTAAACTCCATTCATGGTGAAAATCAAGAATCATGCTGCGGTAAATTTTCCCGAAAGAAAAAAATACATGCCAATATATTTGATGAATCAATTGTTAGTATCAATGTGCAGAAGTTTGTTGTGAAAATACAAAGAAAATCAAAATTGTCATCTAAGTGCTAATAATGTCTGCTTTCCCTTATTGTTTTGCCGAGTGGACTTTAGAAGAATTTGAAGAATTGATTCACAAGGTAGAACCTTGATATACCTATCATTCGTATATTTCTTTTATATATACTTCTCAAATAATTTCACTTGGACACACATATTTTGCCAGACATTCAAAGATGTTGTTTCGGTTGGCCTTGCAATGGATTCTTCAAACAAAAGGAAAATAAATCGAGGCTTCGCATTCGTGAAATTTTCTTCTCATGCAGTAAGTCTTTGCCTCACTGTAGTTTTCTGTTCTTAGTACATTCTGCATTTGCCATTAATTTAAATATTGTTTTATGATGTTCAGATTCCTTTCTCATAGTTCGTTCATTATATCCTTATTAGTTTAAGTTTTCCTTTTGCAAAGTCTTTGTAGTAGTTTTTGTATAGTTGACCATAGCTCTGTCAACTGGTTTATCTTGCAGGTATTGGCCAAATATTATTGCCTATCATTTTCATTTTTTGTTTATTTGGATAAAACAATCTTATTCAAATATCAAGATGTGTGCAAATTACCTTAGTCTATCGTCCTTTGTAGTAGCGAAAGAAGCACATGTTCCAATTTTCTCATGCATGATCAAGTGATTGTTTATCCTTAATGCCTCTATGTCCTAATCAAAATATGGAGCCAAATGATGAATTGGCACCAATTTATCAAAGTGCCTTACGATCTGCTGACAAGCTAAGGAATTCACATCTTACTTGACATTGATTTTGGATTTCTATGGCAACCTTATGATCCACTGACAAGCTAAGGAATTCACATCTCAGATTTGTATACTTGACATCGATTTTGGATTTATATGGCAACATAATTTCTCCATCTATCATGTCATAAATGACTGACTAATGTTGCAAAGAATCGATTTGAATGTTGTTTTCACATAAAACTTTCCTTTGCATTGTGGGTACTTCTGAAGAAGCCACCGACATTGAAGAATCCTTTGTTCAACACAGGTGTAGAGAAAAATTTGATATTGGCCATATAGGAAAAGACATGCCAGAATTTTCATCTGAGTCATATCTTGTATCTTTGATATGCTCTTTACATTTACATTTATATCCATGGTTGAAGTTCATTACAAAATATAGGAGGTAGAGACAGTGACCACTGCCAGTGTTTATCTGAAATGAATCCCCAACTTTCTAGTTCACTGGGTGGCACTATATCTGATGAAACATTGTCTTGAAGGATGATTATTGGTTAGCCAAGCCAAAGCAATACTTGCATGTTTGCCTTTTCTGATCTGCAGCATTAGCAAACTGTATTCCATGACCGCTAGTAATTAACTACATGAAATCACCGGCCTTTATTATCATTTGTTTATCTGGATGGCCTTTGTTCTCTAGAGACCTGTGAAAAGCTGTGTTGAAAACACATAATGCCGGAGAGCTAATGCAGTTCAAATGTTTAGCCTGAGTTTTTTTTTTCTCGAACACACAGGTGAACTGTGTATCATTATATTAGGAAGAATAAAAAGGGGGAAAGAAACCCCATACAACACCCACACTCACACCTTGGACTCTAAGAGAACTATTCGCCTCGACAACAGTTTACACCGACCCCTGACCTACATAACCATCACTTGGGCAGCAAGCCAGTCAGATAAGATATACCCCTGGCACCTGCTGTCCCCCACAACCTCAACTCTTCAGAAGCCAGAGTTAAAACTCTATGTAGATTTGGTGAAACTCCATTGAGTGCACATCGATTTCTGTGAGTCCGGAGTGTCCAAGCTCCTAAATGACAATAGAGCCTTTAGCCATCTCTTACCAGTCCACCAACAGCCCTGCTAGCTCTGTCCCACCAGGCCTGAAAGGATGTTTCACCTGTCTGGGGTGAGATGCTTTGCATGCCAACCTGCAACTGGCCAAACCAAAAATCTAGTGCAAAAACAGTCTACCAGAAGGTGATTTATAGTCTAAGCATCTTGGCAGCTTCTTCTGTTGCTTGTGTGGGCATTCTGTTATTATTTGGCATTCTTTGACTTGCATATATATTTCTTTGATTCAGGTAAAAGTAGACTATATAATACTCCCCCCCCCCTTTTTTTTTTCTTGAACAAACAGGAGCTGCGTATCATTTCATTAAGAAGATTTCATTAAGAAGGAAGTTCTGAAACAGGAAGAAATCCTAAACAACACACACCTAAACACCCGCAACACTCGGAAGACTAAGGCCAAGTACAATGCAAAAGGCGCTTAGATGGAAAGAGAAAATAATTTCTAACTAAGAGCCTCTATGTGATCCTAAATCTACAACGCTGAAGGTGCTTCCGTTGTGTCTGTTGTGTTTTGCATGTGCTCAATATCCCGAGAGTTCAGCACCAGGATCAAGCGGGGAGCCCGCTCAGGCGTCGCCGCCTCACAGAGCGCCGAAGCCTATTTTAAGCGCCCCAAAGCCACAGCTTGATACGCCACCGTGGCAAAATAACTATTTAATGGCCGGTAACTGTCAGTAAGCGCCCAGCGTTGTACAGGCCCTAACATACTGAAAATAAAGACCAAAAGCAACATGACCAGAACCACCAAACTATTGCCTGAGCCCCTCCCAAAGGATGACTTGTAAGTGACAGCTTGCAACACGGTTGTAATGCTTGGAGCAGAGCCATTAAAAACACAGTCGTCCTGTACTTCCAGATTTCCCAAGCTACCAATATTGCTAGTGAATCGAATCCCTTTTTGTGATCCATTGTTACCTCTTTAACTGCCTGTGCCTGCTACAACCAGCTTGAGAATAATGAGTTGATGGTTGGGGTGCAATGGGGGCCAAGCCAGTTTTCTGCAAAATGACCAATCTGGCGGGCAAAAAAGAAGAACTTGCAGCGAAGAGGAGCCCATGATTTCCAAATTCGTTTCCAAGGAACAAACCAGATGGAATCAAGGGAAATGGCTTTGTAGGCCGACTTCACTAGAGTAAGAACCGTTCCTAGTAAGCCTCCAAACATGCTCATCGACATCATTCTGCTGCAGCGAGACACCTTCCATCAAGTCCTGTAAGAGATATTCTGTAAGAATCTGGACAAAGAGAGCTCCTCTTATGTCAGCTACCCAACGACGGGGTGACCAGGGCTTTGGCGACCATATGTTGCTTGATGATCCTCTTAGGAATTTCCTAGTTGTTCATTTTTCAGTTTATTCCCAATTCTGGCTGTGTTCTTGTGGCTGTGAAATTATATCTTCCATGCTGATACTTGATTCCCTTCTCTTGGTTTCATTACTACACCACAGTAATTTGGATCTGCCATTATGTTACTCTGCAAATCTCATTTGATGTCAATCACAAAATACAAGTATGTTTATCTAGATAAGATCTTGATTCATCAGTCATCACTGATCTGAGTTTTTGCCACTGAGATGCGAGGAAAAGACAGATATCTAATAACATCTTGGTGAAGATGTTCTTAGGTCCTTCGCTTTCTGCTCAAGTCAGCTTCCTTTGATTTCATTCCTCCTCAAACTATCAATCACAGGCTGCAGCACGTGCAATCCGTATCGGTTCAAGAACAGATTTTATGCTTGGCAATATTTTGCATCCTGTGATAAATTGGGCTTATGTGGATCCCAAGGTAATGCAGAAAGAGAGAAACATTTTTCCCTCAATACAAATATAGTTATCTTCTGTTAGAACTTTTGATCGTGATTTCGGTTCTGTGTACTCTTAGATCAAGTCTGCACGTGTTGGGAACCTGCCAGAAGATGTTAACGAGGAGTACCTGAGAAAGCTTTTTGAACAGTTTGGTGAGGTTGGTGCGCCAAGATGGCTGTCACATTTTTTGCAATTTCAATTAAACCAATATTACATGCAATGTTGAACAACTGGATGGATGTGCAACCAGGTAGTACGGGTTGCTATCTCAAGGAAAGGACAATGTCCAGCTGGTTTTGTTCACTTCGCCAATCGTTCCGTAAGTGTTTATCATAATTCTGAAGAGTATGTTTCCGTGCACTTGATGTGCTTGGATATTCTTTAAACAGCTGTATTGGATTGTTTGCTATAAGAAAACTTTATATTATCAATTACAGGAGCTTGAAAATGCTATAGAAGAAATGGATGGTAAAATGGTGAGAGGACCTGATCAAGGACCACCTTTCAAGATCCAGGCATGAATAACAATGTTATCTGTTTGGGATTATCACTAGCTTCTTGCTGCTTATTTGATCGTTCTATTTTGGATTTAACAAATTAATCTCATCTTTTTTTTCAATAGGTGTCAGTTGCTCGACCAGTGACAGACAACGACAAGAAGCGATCTCCTGAAGAAGTGAGAATTAGAAGATCAAATGTATCAGGAGATAGGCAAGACTATTCTTATGGAAGATATGGACATGATTCACTTGATCGTCAAGTGAAAGCTCCAAGATTATCTAATTATGTATGTATTATCAACATGCTGTCAATTATTTTATGCTTTTCTTTTTCTTCCTTTTAATGTTAATTAATGTTAATTACTAACAAGTGAGTTTAAGTAAAGATTGAACTTCCTATAGTTAAATCATAAATTACCTGAGCTAATAGTCTTGAAATGTTGAACTTAGCTAGCCATTGATTCAGTAGAGATTAGGTCCATTTGTCACCTTCATTTTGTGGATGCTATAGTTGTTTTAAAAGCAAACTGCGCATCAATCTGCTACCTTATGATCTATTTGTCTGATAACGGAGTTAGCTTCTTGTCTATATATGCCTATTATATTTGTCTTCTCTGTACTGTTATGACTGGCGTCACGAACCAATGCCGAGCCCGACCAAGTGGCTAGGCCCAACTGCCGCATAGGGGTGGGGGGGCTAGGCGCCCAGATTTTGTTCCATTATTAGATATTCTGTCTATTTTCCTTAAATTTAGGATCTTAATTGGTGTGTTAGGAAAAGGGGATAAATACCCCTTGATACTTTTGGAATTAAGCAAGCAAGGCAATAATCTTTGCCTGGCCTAAAGGGCCATCTACCTGACCCTCCTATCTCCCTTCTCCCATGACATACTCTAACAAAGACATCAGATTCTGTATGATAGTTTGCTGCTCAACTCTTGCTTTGAAGGCTAGAAACACACTTATTTTACTGGAAGCTCTCCTGTTAGGTAGGTTAAATAGGCCAGAAGCACAGCTATTTCCATTTTTTGTAGCTTGACTTCTTGCTTATTTATGATATAGTTGCAAAAACTGAGCATCATATATTCCAGCATTGACTAGCTGAATATTTCTTCATCATCTTTTTTTTTTAGAACACGCTTAGGGTTAGGAGTAAGGATGGTGTGTTTGTTCATGTTTGTGACAATGTTTTCTGTGGGTTTCTCTATTATTAGGCGGATGGTGCCTCTGACCCCTATGAATCAGCTGTTAATTCATTACCTTCAGCTGCCAAGGAAGTTTTGCTTCGAATTCTACGTCTAGGAATTGGTACTCGATATGATGTAAGTGATTACAGGAAGGTCTCCATTTGTTCCCTTTTAATGTATGAACCATGAAGCATGATGTTTTTTTCAATCTTCCTTTGTTCAGATTGACATCCATTGTGTAAAAAGCCTCAATGAGCTTCCTCAGTCATCTGCTCTTGCTGTCCTTAATCAGGTATTCAGTTGTTTTACGTAAATGATTCGTGAACCATATTATCATTAATCCTCACCAAGAAGCACATGCAGTTTTTGATATTGGGTGGAGATAAACGCAATAAAGGAGATTATTTTGCTTCATTGATTGCTAAGGTACTACCTCACTCAATATCTTCCACCTTTACTTTTTGCTCTTCTCTTGAATGTCTTGTTTTGACTTGCAGCACCAGGCTGAGGCCTTTGGCTTAACACATACATTACATGGTACTACTTATTTGCCAAGAAATCCAGAAATGCATAGCAAGCGATACCCAAATGAAAATTCTGATTTTGTGACACCTGGGTATGTCTGCACTCCGTCTGCTCTGTAAATGTTGCGTGTGGGGTATTCAAGCTCTGATGGTAATCTCCACTTTACTTGCAGGAGCAGTAGATACAATTCCTCCGGCCATCATCCTTCAACATATTACGTAGACGATCCACCAGTGTCTCAGTCAAGGATTAGAAGATATGCTGAAGAAAGATCCACCATTGTAAGAAACCCAGACCCACATCCGTGTCATGATGAAATTGACCATAGGATGAACCCAGAACCAAGATTAGCATATGAATCAAGACACAACACTGGAAAGCATCTTGATCAAAGATACATACAAGAGCATAGTTCAAATATTGAAAGATCAGCTCAAGAAGCTGTCCTTTCTAGGGAAAGGAGATTCCTGCCTGCTGCAGGGTACAACACGGACTTAGGCTCTGGTTTTTGGTCCAGGTCACCCGCTGAATATTCGGTAGAACGCCAACAAGTATGGTTCGATCCCTTCACAGGGGAGCCCACCAGGCCTGATCCAAACCTGCGCCGCTCAGGAAGCTTGTACTGGTCAGATTTGTTGAAGAGATATGCCAGATAAGATCATGCTCCTGAAACAAAGCTAGATCTGGATAACTCTCTGCCAAGTGCCTACAGATCATTATCCCGAGCACCATGCATGATCCAGTAGCATGCTTTATTTATACTTGATGAATCATCTTGGTGCTTAATTGTCGGAGGAACTTTTGTGCCCATGACGCTACTTTTTGTTTGTTAAAACATTCAAGAACGTGAACCGGGTTAAAGCTATCTTTTTGGTATTTTCTTAAGGTATCAATGAAGTAGGTGTAGCAATGCAGAATTTCAACTGCTACGTATATTGCAAGTACTTTTTTACCGATTCTTCTTTACGTACTGCCAAATGTTTCATTGACTTTATAGATTGCTCACTTTGGATGCTGATCAAGGGACCCTGTCTTTCTCATATATACTCATCTGGAGAATGTCAAGCAAGATGGCTGATTTGGACACATGCCCTAATGATACTACCTTCTCTTCCACTGCTTAACATTGACATGCCCTTGCATGGCGTACTGAACTGGGTTGCTTGAATAGAGCCACTTCTGCTACGTGTATCAATGAAATCTCGAGAGGAAGTCTCAGACCTTTGCGTGCTAAAATTACATACTCTGTCCATCATAAATTACATACTTTGTCCCAATCAAACTTCTCTAATTTTGATCAAGTTTAAATTCATCAAAATCTATAATATAAATTTTGTTTAATTAAATTCTCATAAATATGACTAGATGGTGCATCCATTTGAAGTTGCAGATGTTTGATATACTACTTTTTTCCAAAAAAAAAAGCTCGGTCAAGGGTAGAGGAATTTGACTATTATAGAGCTAAAATGAACTACAATTTCAAACAGAGTAACAAATACATATTGGTGATGTGGATAGAATTTACTGATGATTGATGATTTAAACCAAACTAAAAATCTTTTCAATGAAAACACACAAAAGCAACACATTTTTTATTAATTGCATCCATTAAGCGGTAGGAAGTTGATGAATCGCAAGAAATATTGCTGCAAAGTCAGATCGGGTGCTCCATCTTTTCTTTTTTTCGTGAGCAGGCTTTGTGCCTGTATCTATATCTTCTATATAGACAAACCCCGCTAAGCTATTTATCTGCCTTCTCCTTGCGCCACATCAGCGATTTTCAGTTACCAAATGAAAGCCTCCACCGCCGTCATCAAGTATTGTGCCGCGTCTTCGCTTCGCATGCCACCGTCGAATCCTATCCTTTCAATTGGCCACTAACGTGTCTCTTCACTTCGCATGCCACCGTTAATTCCTGTCCTTTCAACTGGCCATGCGCGACTACTACTTATAGCGGGCATCCAACGATTGCATCCCATGGTTGTGGTGGGTCACCATTCATCGAAGGCGGTCGTTCTGAAGCATCAATCAGATATTCCATGTGGACAACACCGATAGGCAGATGCATTCCTGTTTGCTTTTCCATATTGTATATTCATCTTCATTATTTAGCTAATCGTCATGCAAACTAACCGTAAATTCCCGCGGCAACGCGCGGGGAATCCACCTAGTTTCATTAAGAGGAAGAACAGAGCGATCCAAAGACCTTACAACAACGCCGAATTAGCGGAGGCGAGGTGCCAACGTCAAAAGAGCGAAACCTACACTACTGGGTACAGAAATAAGGTTTACATTGCGGACACGTTGCGCGACCAAAGCTCAACAAACCCAGCTAGACGAGCACAGCCGGCCTCACTCCACTCCTCGGCCTCCAAGCCTATCGCAGACACTAGCTGCCGCGCCGTGGACGGTCTCCTGTCGAAAACCCGACGGTTTCGCTCTTTCCACAACGACCAGGAGACGAGCAACAGCAAACTGTCAAACCCTGGCCTGTCAACCTTGCTCAAACGACGTCGCTGATGCAGCCACCAGACGCCCAGAGCGCACTCCCCTAAGGGCATAAGATCCTGCAGACCCAACGGCAGCAGTAGCGCGAACCAGACTTCGCGTGCAAACACACAACCTACGAATAGGTGATCTGAGGTCTCGGGCGCCTGTCCACACAAGTTACAGGCGTCATCATCTTGCAAGCCATGCCTGAACCGTCTGTTCGCCGTCCAAAGCCTCCGATGCAAGGCAATCCACATGAAAAACTTGACTTTGGGCGGCTCCTTTGTCTTCCAGAGTTCCTTGGCCCCTAACAACGCCGTTGAGCCCTCAAAGAACGCTCTGTAGGTGGAAGACGAGCGGTACTTGCCGTCCGGCGACCACTTCCACACAAACCTGTCCGCGGTGAATGGGTCCAGGGCGAACTCACTCAACAGCCGCCAAACACGTAGGTACTGCACAAGTACCTGTATTGTCGGCGCTCCCACTATCTCTCTTGCCCACCTGTGTTGGAACAGGCCTTCCTTAAGTGTTCTCTTCTTGCCAGAGTTTGAAATGGCGGCGTACAGCTGTGGAGCAAAGTAGCACAACGGGCCGACGGATGCCCAATTGTCCGTCCACAGCAACGTCGACGCCCCATCTCCCAGAACGACCGAGATGAGCTCCATCTTTTCCATTGGATTGAGATTAATGGATACACGCTGGCCTTGCATTATGGTAGGGTAACCCTCTATAATTAACCTACCGCCCAACTTGACAGTATCCTCATCATATACGTACGGTCGGACTTCTCAGACCATTTGTGTATTATGGCGATTCTCTCTACCACAAATTGCTAATCCCATCTCTATCCATGTGGCACTATAGCTGTTCACGTGCTACTATTCCACATAATTTCGTACTAGTGTCCCCTTTGAGAGAGAAACTCATACTCAAAGGATAGACAACGGGAGGAGGATGACATCGTGCCCGTGCTTGCCTGGCGGCAAAAAGCAAATTCCGTGAAGCCAAACCGGAGGCGCAGGCGCGTAAGGTATTGATGTTGAAGCTTATGGTCGAGGTCGAGACGCAGCAGCCGGACACGGCGTCCTTCGATGAGTTCAGCAAGGCTTTCGCTCATCCGCTGCCGCAGGCGATGAGGGAAGCTATGCAGGTGTACTACCTGGGTCAGCGTGCTGCTGCTGCCTAAACCCAGATGGTTTGTCGCAAAACTAGTTATTTATGTTAGCACAAAACATATTGATCTGGAATGTACGTGGGATGAACTCACGAGCACGTCGAGATGTCGTTAGGGAGTTCGTGGTACGTGAACGTGCCACAGTCGCTTGTCTAGTAGAGACAAAAATTGATGTACTCTCGGCCTCCATGGCCATTGATCTAATGGGAATGGCAGTTGACTATGTGTGCTTGCCGTCGGTGGGGGCGTCGGGGAGTATTGTGCTTGCCTGGCGTACTGATGCTTGGACTGTGTCTCAGCCAGTCTGTCGTTCCTTCTCTATCCAGGTGACTATGGCGTCGGTACACCCGGGGTCGCAGCCATGGTCGTTGGTGCTGGTCTATGGGCCGGTGCTTGACGCGCGTAAGCAAGAGTTCCTGGATGAGCTGAGAGAAGTCGGGGACGCGACGCCAGGTCCGTTGCTGGTCTGTGGCGACTTCAATCTCATTTACATGGCGGCCGACAAAAGTAATGACCGGCTAAACCTGCGCTCCATGCGTCGTTTCCGTCGCCTGCTTGATGCCATTAGAGTTGAAGAGTTGTATCTCCATGGTCGCCGGTTGTAAGCAATGGGGAACGGATTGGGGAAAACTTGGGGAGGAAGAAGAACCGGAGGAGGAAGAAAAGGTAGCGAGGAGGAATGATTGAATTCAAAATAACAGGTTCATTACATCGATGGTTTGATCGGTTCTCCTTTCCCTCTCTTATAGGTACAGAGCAGCGGCGAAGCCAGACGAAAGTGTCGCTGGGGTCAGTACTAATGTACACTGGGGTCTTTGCCATGAAAAAACAGTACAAAACATTAATTATCACTGAGTTTTCATAAATCCATTGGTGTCAGCCGACCCCAATGACAAAGCCTAGCTTCGCCACTGGTACAGAGCCGCGCTCTTTTCACGCACGCAGGCGTCTGGCTGTGGGCTCACTCAGCCCATTCGTTGCCGAAGTAGCGTGGATTCTTCTTCTTGGGCCGCGACTCCTTGGGCCTTGGCGCGCCGTCTTCTGATGCAGCAGGCCCAGTGGTGGTGGCGTTGCTGACATTCCCCCTCCCTTGAGACACTGCTTGACCCCAAGCAGTGGAGCGCGGAAATTCTTGTCGCAGGGCTTCATAGTCTTCCCAGGTAGCCAGAGTTGGTGGCAGGTTGTTCCATTTCACTTGAACTTGTTGCACTTGAGTAGCACCACGAGTAACCATGCGCGACTGAAGAATCTTCTCAGGAGCTAGATGAAGAGCAAAGTCAGAAGGCAGAGTTGGGGTCACCTGATGATGAGGGCCGACCACTTTCTTCAATTGTGAAACATGGAATACCGGGTGGATGATGGAATGAGCAGGTAAGTCCAACCGATAAGCCATAGTACCAACACGCTCCAGAACAGGAAAAGGTCCGAAGAATCGAAAAGCCAGTTTCTGATGTGACCTGGGAGCCAATGAACTCTGAACATAGGGCTGAAGTTTGAGGAATACCAGATCACCCACTTCAAAGCTGCGTTCAGAACGACGCATGTCAGCGTACTTCTTCATTCTGTTCTTAGCTCGGTGAAGATGCTGCTATAGCAGTTGATCCATCCACTGCCTATCTGAAGACCATGTAACCACAGAAGCAGTAGTTGTGTCCAAAGAACTGACAGCCAGCATCCGAGGAGGATAACCATACATGGCTTCAAAAGGAGTACGCCCAATAGCAGAATGATGGCTAGTATTATACCAGAACTGAGCACTGGATAACCATGAACTCCACTGATTTGGGCAAGCATGCACGAAACAGCGAAGGTAGGTTTTCAAGCATTGGTTCACACGCTCTGTCTGACCGTCAGATTGGGGATGGTATGCAGTACCGCGACAGAGATCAACATTTGCCAAGGTGAACAACTCTGTCCAGAAACGACTGGTAAAAACTGTGTCTCGATCAGAAACAATAGCAGCTGGAAGCCCATGGTGGCTATACACTGAATGGAAGAAGGCATTAGCAACACTTTCTGCAGTATATGGGTGACGAAGCGGCAAGAAATAGCTATACTTGGTCAGAAGATCCACAATAACCAGCACACATGAGAATGATTTGGACAGTGGCAAACCATCAATAAAGTCCATAGATATGACTTCCCACGCTGTATTAGGCACAGGCAGAGGCTGCAAGAGCCCAGGAGATTTACTGCGATCATATTTGTACTGTTGACACACCGAGCAGGCCCTGACAAAATCATGCACGGCTAACTTCATGCCTTTCTAAGCAAAACATTGCTTCAACTTCATGTAGGTGACAGGCACACCAGAATGACCACCCCAAGAGCTGGAATGGAAGGAAGTTATCAGCCGCTGTTGCAGAGTATGATCTGCACCGACCCAAACCCTGTTGTGATAGTGCAGAATTCCGGATTGCAAAATGAAATTGGGCACTGCTGAAGGGTCCAATGCCAATTTAGTGAGCATGTCCACAGCAGAAGGGTCCTCAGTATAGCTGGATTGAACTGCCGCACTCCAGGCCGGCACCACAGCGGACAACACAGCGCAAGAGGCAGTAGGCGCAGGATGGCGTGAGAGCGCATCCGCCGCTCGATTGGATGCACCAGAACGGTATACAATCCTGTACTACAGGCCCAGTAACTTGGAGAAAACCCGCTGTTGCCAGTAAGTATAAAGCCGCTGATCAGTTAATTGAGTGAGGCTGCGCTGATCAGTAAGAATCACGAACTCCTGAAACTGCAAGTAAGAGCGCCAAGCTTGAACTGCTAAGAGGATGGCCATGAATTCCTTTTCATATGTGGATAATCCCTTAGTTTTAGGGCCCAATGCCTTGCTCAAAAATGCCAATGGATGCCCATCCTGCATAAGTACTGCACCAACACCAGAATCAGACGCATCAGTCTCAATTGCAAATGGTCTTGCGAAATTTGGAAGCGCCAGGACTGGCGACTGACACAATGCAGACTTAAGTGCTTGAAAAGCCGCCTCATGATCAGCAGTCCAGATGAACAAGGTGCCTTTGCGGAGTAGATTGGTTAGCAGTTTGGACAGAATGCCGAAATGCTTGACAAAACGGCGGTAGTACCCTGCCAATCCTAAGAAGGAACGCACCTCCTTGACAGAAGAAGGAGTTGACCAACGAGCAATGGCCTCCAGCTTAGCAGGATCTGTTTCTACTCCTCGTGCACTGATAACATGTCCCAGGTAAGCAATACGGGTCTGTGCAAATGAACACTTGGATCGTTTGAGAGTCCACTTATCCTTGGACAAGAGTTCAAACACCATTCTGAGATGAGTCATATGTTCTTCCAATGTTTTGCTATAAATCAGAATATCATCGAAGAATACCAGCACAAAGATACGCAGGTATGGGGCCAAGGTTGTGTTCATGGCATCCTGAAATGTGCCTGGGGCGCCAGTTAACCCAAACGACATCACCCTGAACTCAAATTGACCAAAATGAGTCTAAAAAGCAGTCTTAAACTCCTCTCCTTCCTTCATTCGAATCTGATGAAACCCTGCCTGGAGATCCAGAGTTGTGAAGTAGGAAGCACCATTCAATTCATCAAGCAGTTCTTCAATAATAGGCACTGGGTACTTGCCTTTGACAGTGATGGCATTGAGCTGTCTATAGTCAACACAAAAACGCCAAGACTGGTCCTTCTTCTTCACAAGCAAGACTGGTGAAGCAAAGGCACTGGTGCTCTTCTGAATCAGTCCTTGCTTCAGCATGTCATTCACTTGAGTTTCAATTTCAGTCTTCCGCATTGGAGCATAACGATAAGGCCTGACAAAAACTGGAGAAGCACCTAGCACCAAAGGAATGGAGTGGTCACAGGAGCGTTTGGGAGGAAGACCATCAGGTGGCTGGAACAGATGACTGAACTCATCCAACAGAGCCTGGAGATCTGGGGACTCAACATCAGCAGAACTACCATCAGCACCATCAGACACCAAACAAAGCTGTAGCACTGATCCACGAGGTAGAGTAGGAGCATCACCAATCAAGACCGGCAAAGAGTGTCTTGGTAAGGAATTGTCATCCATTTGTCCACCCAATGAACTTGCATAGGACCGAAACCTCCCGCCAATCAAGACCCAATATCATGTCAAAAGAAGAAAGAGGCAATAGCTTCGGATCGATCCCTGAAACCGCATCCTTGAACGACCATTCACAATCGGGAATATGAGAATCACGCAGGATAAAACAAAGTGCCATTAGCAATCCGAAGAGATAGACTCGTCCGTAAGGGTTGCACACCAAGCAATGATAAACCCAACTCCTTGTTCAAGAAAGTATGTGAGCTCCCGAGTCAACCAATATGGAAATTGGCTTCCCTTGAATCATACCGCATGCACATAGTTTTGGGTGCGAAGAACCCGGAAGATGCAGCCACGAGACAAATGCATCATTACCTCGGGAATCGGTAGGAGAAGGTGGTGCTGTCTCCTCGCCATCGAATCGCGAGGAAACAGATCAATCGGCTCCCCGCACCATGTGAAGCCGATTTCGGTGCATCTATGCTCCTAGCTCCATTTAGCACCACAAATAAGATACGCATACCCCCGCGCCTTCCCCGGATGCCCTCGAGCTCGAAACTTGTCCTCCACATTGGTACGACGTGGCTCACCATCGGGTCGGGGAGGCAAGTTCACGCGGGAGGCGAGTTAACAAGGAGTCGCCGGTCCCACGCCGGCTTGGCAGCAACATTGTACTCCGGGGCGCCCGTAGTGGCGTTTAACCAAACCCGGGGCCTCTTCCCGCAACCGAGCAAGCACGTTGCGGTATCCGAGTTGATGGCATATGAATCATAAGTACAGCTTTGATTTCATCACGAAGACCATCAACATAATGTTGCACATAATACAGCGGATTAGGGTGTTTGGAATAAGCTATGAGATCATCAACTAAGGCAACAAACTGGTTAGAGTAGTCTTTAACTGAACCGGTTTGAGACATAGCGAAGAAGCGCCTAATGTTCTGAGCGTGCTCATCACGGGCAAAGTGCTGCAGCAGGCTAGAGCAAAAATCTGTCCAAGACATCGACTCAATCTTATCTTCTATCGAGGACAGCCAACGCTTAGCATTACCCTAGAAGTGCATAGTAGCAACAACCCACACTTCGATTCTACTCGGTACAACTTAAAATAATGCACGGCCCGCTTAATCCGAGCTTGGAATGTTCCCCATCAAACTTAGGAAAATCAAACTTAGGCAGTTTCCCCATGGAATCACCCCGAAATCCTCCCTGATACGCAAACTCATAATGATTCTGAGGTAAAGGACTTGGACCACGGGGAGGAGGATGTGCGCAGCAAACGACGAGAGGTGGTGGCCGAGGATTGAACGTACCTGGGGTGGTGGTGGATTCGAGTGGTAACCACTCCAAAACCACCATTCTCAACGCGGTGCCCGTTGGGCGGTGTGGCTGCGAATCCCGCAGATGGGCGCGGGGCAGCCGAGTGCTCGCCGAAGTTCGGCGGCATGCCGAGGCCGATGTAGTGGTAGTTGGCCGGCTTCTCCAGCTTGATCCCAGGTGACAAAGGAGCGAACCCGGGCTTGATGTCGACCATGGGCGCGCGTGGTGTAGTTGGCGCCGACGGGAACTTCAGCGGCGGAGGCTGGCGCGGGGATGCAACCCATGGCGACGACGTGGCGGCCGCCATCACCGGCACGGGCCCCATCACGCCTGGGGCCGGGGACGGGCCCTCATGCATGGCGTGCTCCATACACTTGGTTAGCTTGCCCACCTCCAGCTTCAGGGTGTTGAACTGGGACATCTCGCCGCGCAGATCTTCGATGAAACCATCAACGCCTGGGCGCCAATCGTCGAACACCTTGGCGACGCCCTCGAGCGTCTCGATGCGGTCGGCCGAGGCGCGAGCGTTGGAGTCGATCTTCTTCTCTAGATTGTCGATGCGGGTGTCCACACCTTCGAGTTGAAGCTTGTGCGCGTTGAAGCGCTTGTCGAGCTCCTCGAGCAGCAACTTGTGGGCAGGATCCATCACTCCGAGCTGCTTCTGACGGCGGGTGAAGTGCTCGTGGGAGGCCGGCTCCAGATCGAACGATCCACTCCACAAACAGCGACGCCGTGGACTAGAATTACGGAATCCCTACGACGAACTGCAGCTCACAGCTCGATCACAGGGTTAGACCAACCGAATCCCTTGGAATCAAGCTGCCGATGGAATCACGCGGATCGAATTCGGTGGATTGAGGCCGAGGTCGGTGTCGCTGATACCAGATGTAAGCAATGGGGAACGGATTGGGGAAAACTTTGGGAGGAAGAAGAACCAGAGGAGGAAGAAAAGGTAGCGAGGTTCATTACATCGATGGTTTGATCGGTTCTCCTTTCCCTCTCTTATAGGTACAGAGCCGCGCTCTTTTCACGCACGCAGGCGTCTGGCTGTGGGCTCACTCAGCCCATTCGTTGCCGAAGTAGCGTGGATTCTTCTTCTTGGGCCGCGACTCCTTGGGCCTTGGCGCGCCGTCTTCTGATGCAGCAGACCCAGTGGTGGTGGCGTTGCTGACACCGGTTCACGTGGAGTAACGAGCGGCGAAGACCGACGTTCGAGCGCATCGACCGTGCTTTCGGCAACATTCAGTGGCTTGAAATGTTCACCACTCACCACCTTAGGTCGCTCTCGTCCGATTGCTCGGACCATGCTCCTCTACTGCTACAACTGTGCTGTGACACCTGGGCACAGCCACGCTTCCGATTTGAACCATTCTGGGTCAAACTAGATGGGTATGAAGACACGGTCCAGCAAGCGTGGTCCTGCACGCTACCGGACGCAGATGCATGTCGGATACTTGACTTCAAGCTGAGACAAACCGCCAAGGCTCTCAAGAGCTGGAGCGCGAAGAGAATTGGGTGCATTCGGGCTCAGCTGTTCGAGACAAGGGAACTGGTTGCCCAACTGGACGTCGCACAGGAGTCTCAGAATCTCACTGATGATGAGCTAGAGCTGAGGAATGACTTGAAAAAAAGAAGTTTAGGACTTGCGTCATTGGCAAGGACGATGGCCAGATATCGGTCGCGCATCAGGTACCTGGAGGCAGGCGACGCAAACACAAAGTTTTCCACCTCCAGGCCTGCCACAGAAGTCGCAAAAACTACATCGCCGGCATCGGCCATGACGGTCAGTCCTTCACTGCTGAAGAGGACAAGCAAGACCTGATATATGAGTACTACCACAACATCATTGGGCGGCTTTTCACTAGATCCAACGACCTGGTTCTTTACGGCCTCATGCCGCGTCTAGATCTCAGCTCAATCGATGCATGCTTCAGTGAGCAAGAAGTTTGGGAAACCGTCAAGGAAATGCCCAGCGATCGCGCTCCGGGTCCTAATGGTTTCAGTGGCGCTTTCTACAAGTCATCCTGGCAAATTATAAAGCGTGATGTCATTAATGTATTCAATGCCCTTTGGTCCCTTGATGCTCGAAGCTTCAGTCACATCAACGAAGCTCTGATGGTGCTGCTCCAGAAAACCAGTGCGCCGAACACCCTAAGGCCGATAAGTTTGATTCACAGTTTCAGCAAGTTGTTTGCTAAATGCTTAGCAAGAAGACTTGCACCTATGCTTCAGGAGATAGCGGCAGCCAACCAAAGTGCTTTCATAAAGGGTTGCTCAATCCATGATAATTTCAGGGCAGTTCAGTTAGCCTGTCGATGGCTAAATAGCAAGAGATGGCCTACGGTTCTAATCAAGGTTGACATAGCCAAAGCTTTTGATTCCGTCGCATGGCCATATCTCCTCCGGGTCCTTGAACATGTCGGCTTTCCCAGGAGGTGGAGAGATTGGATCTCTATCTTGCTGTCCACAGCAAGCACGAAGGTTATGCTTAATGGTCGACCAGGAAGACGAATTGCGCATGCTAGGGGGCTCAGGCAGGGAGACCCGCTCTCCCCGATGTTGTTTGTCATTGCGATGGAGCCCCTAAACAGCCTCATCCGGGAAGCTGACAGACTGCGGGCGTTCACGCCTTTGCCAGGAAGGTCGATCGTGCACCGGGCATCCCTATACGCAGACGACTTGGTCGTTCTAGTCGCACCAAATGTAAGGGACTTGGACGGCCTCCAAGAAATCTTGAGGTTGTTTGCTGGCACCTCGGGGTTGGTCTCCAACATTGACAAGTGTGTTGCTTCTCCAATCCGCTGCACTGATGACATGGTGACGGCTGTGCAGACAGCGTTTCCGTGCACTATCGCCCCGTTCCCGTGTAAGTATCTTGGGATTCCTCTATCCCTCACGAGGCTGCGGCGTGTCGATGAATAGGCTTTGGTGGACTCCATTGCAGCAAGGTTACCAACCTGGAAGTCGGGTCTTCTAACAAGCGCCGGGAGGGTCCTGCTCACCAAGGTGACACTCTCGGCCATTCCAGTTCACATGATGATCGCTTGTTGTATCTCTGCCTGGGCAATAGACCAGATTGATAAAAGGCGTCGTGCGTTCCTGTGGGCCGAAACGGAGTCGACTGTTGGAGGAAAATGTAAGGTGGCTTGGCCTAATGTTTGTCGTCCGACATGTTTTGGAGGGCTTGGTATTGTCGATCTCAGATTCTTTGGCATGGCGCTGAGACTTCGCTGGGAGTGGTTGAGCCGAACGCAACCTGATCGTCCCTGGAATGCTTTGCCGGCAAGGAAGGAGAAGGCGCTGGAGGACACGGCGAACGCAAGTCTGTCGGTCGTTGTAGGTGATGGAGAATCGGTCCACCTGTGGTATGACAATTGGGCGGAGTGTGGGCCGCTGCACAAAGCCGTGTCGTAGCTCTTCGTGGCTATTTCGTCGGGGGGGAAGAAGAAGCTCACGCTTAAACAGGGGCTGCATCAGCACCGCTCGGCGCGGGAGATTGTTGGCGCCCCAACAGGTCTTGCTGCAGTACTTGAGGGTTTGGGGCATTCTTAGCGGCGTTGTACTGGATCAGCTCACCTCGGATCGCTTTGTGTGGAGATGGTCGCCGGATGGTCGCTATCGCTCCTCGTCGACCTACAGGGCTTTCTTTGCAGGCTCCACATCCTTGCTTGCCGCAAAAGAGCTGTGGAAGATGAAAGCCCCCCCCCTCCCCCCAACCCAAGGTAAAATTCTTTCTCTGGATTGCGCTTCATCGACGACTATGGACTGCGGTGAGAAGGAAGAGGCATGGCCTGCAAGACGATGATGCCTGCAATCTCTGTGGGCAAGAGCCGGAGTCTGTCGAGCACTTGTTTGTCGAGTGCGTGGTGACCAGGGAGGTGTGGTTTACACTCCTAGCACAGTCTGGGCTGCAGCAGCACCTACCTGCCACGGCTGCTAGCTTCGGTTCTTGGTGGCTTGAGATTAGATCGATGCTACCTTCACAGGCTAGGCCGATGTTCGATACTCTGCTGGCGCTAATCACTTGGTCTACTCCGGAAGGAGCGCAACCCGTGGTGTTCGCCGAGAGAACGTCGACAGTCCCGTTGATTGTTAGCGAGGTTCAGCGCAAAGCGGAGGAGTGGTTGGAGGCCGCTACTCTAGTCTAGCGATGTTTGTTAGTCTTTGGTCGCAACTTTCGGTGGTTTTGTAATAACAACTACTTTGTATCCAGTAGAATAGGTCGCGGTTGTGTGTTGACGGCTACTCGCCTTCACCGCAATTCGCAAAGTCTGTAAGCCTTAGGGCTTGTCTCTCCTCTTAATGAAATACGGACTAAAAGCCCGCTCACGAAAAAAAGGATAGACAACAACAAAACAAAAAATGATACTTCATGTTCCAAATTGTAAGCCGTTTTGACTTTTTTTTTTTTACATCCAAAGTGACTTACAATTTGGAACGGAGACAGTAGAATTCAGCCTTTATTCATCTCAAAATCAACCATCCATCTACCAGGGGGAATTATCCATAACAATAAAAGGCATTTTTGCCGTGGCATATAATTTAGTAGTGATCCAAACACTAGCCAATGCAACTTGCCGCAGCACTCATATACAAAGAAAAACAAATAAATTTAAAGTCAGCACATCCCAGCCGATGCCACCAAGCAGAACATGCCCAACGAACTGGCCATGATGAGCTAGTCTATGTGGCACTGCTGCTGATTGAGTCCTTGAATGAGAAACAGTGCAAAGAGCTGGAAGAAAGCATCAGCACACTCACCCCCTCAATCATCAGGGGAGTACTACTGCACACATTACCAGCAGCTACTTGGTCCATGCATGGATATATGTTCTGGGGCCAAGAACCCTCATAACAATGGTTGTTATATATATATATATATATATATATATATATATATATATATGCCTTTTTAGCTTTTTTGCTGGGAGGGAAATTGTGTTGGTTATGCTGTCATTAGCAGGGAAATGGGCCCACCCACACAACATCAGAGTACACACTGTCAGTATTTGCTTGCCTGACTTTGTTTGCATAATTCTGCACACATACATAAGAGTGTGCAGCTATTCTGATCTACTTTACGTTTGCCACTTGACTTTGCCATGCACATCTTCAGCTTTGGCATTGGCGGCCACTGAAAACTCTGGTTATGCTGTGCTACACTACTACGTGATTTCTGAAGGCACAGAATGTTTACTGATGTATATTCAAATGGCACTTTCACAAAGAGATGGACGTATTTGTCCAAAATTCATCTGCCTCATCCAGTGAAGTAGTGATGATTACCTAAAGAGGTCAAATCCTTGCGGCACAATAAGCACGGATTACTTGCTTTATAGTAGAATATATTCAGGCTGAGATTAAAAAAAAAAAGAAAAGAAGAAGAAAAATATATTCAGACTGAGTTGCTAGTAACAACCTCAGTACTGAGAACACTATAGAGTGGTGGCACATGCAGAGTTGTTGGTGTTAAGAAATCGTTCGCACAGATGCACACACAAGAGTATAACAGGAACACAGTATGACAACGATGTAGGAGGGAATCACGGGAGAGCTCTTTTCATTATGCTGCTCATTGTTGTTACAGGAAGGAGATAGCCACCTCCTATTTATAGAGCAAGTAACAGCACGTCGGACAGCACGTCGGATCCTCCCGTTAACCTCCCTCCCATATAAGACAGGCACATCTCCCGACGATCACGTGTCTGGCACAAGACCCGGGGCGGCACAGGGCCCAAGGGAACAAGGCCCTAGGTCACGTGTCGGGAGCAGCCTGATTCACCCACACAATCACGTTTTACAACACTCCCCCTTGGGTGAATCGCGTCGTGTACATGCCTCGTTAAAAACTCCGTCCAAAAACCCAGTGGGAAAAAAGGGTAGGAGAAAAGAGTACATTACACGCGCTAGCTGTGTTGCACTTGCTGCCTCGTTAAAAACCTTGCGTGAGAAAACCCAGTGGGAAAAACTCACCAAGGAAAAAAGAGTACAACAGTTGATCTTCAGGATCTGACCTTCATGGCCAACCGGTCTTCAGGACCGATTTTATGGGCTATGGTTCAGGGAGCCTTTCTCCCCCTGAACCCTGCAACTCACTAAGTCGTCTCATGCCAATTCCACGGATGCATCGATGGAAGCTAGATGTCGGGAGACTTTGTGAATAAATCTGCTAGATTTTCACAAGACTTAGTTTGCAGGATATTTATTTCCCCGCTCTTCTGGAGCTCATGAGGATAAAAGAATTTTGGAGCAATATGTTTTGTGAGATTGCTCTTCACATAGCCCATATGCATTTGTGCAACACAAGCAGTGTTATCTTCATAGATAACGGTGGGGGTAGTGTCAAGACCGAGGCCACATGACTTCTGGATGTGGTCGATCATCCTTCTGAGCCAAACACATTCACGTGTGGCCTCATAAAGTGCAATTATCTCTGAGTGGTTGGTGGACGTGGCAACCAAGGTCTCGCTTCATGCACCGCCATGAAATGGCCGCACCACCACGAGAGAAATACAAATCCGAGCCGAGATCCGGCATTATGTGGGTCGACATATAGCCGCATCTACATATCCCACCATGGTTGGGTTTTGGTTCTTCGGGAACCATAGGCCAAGGTCTTGTGTACCTCGTAGGTACCTAAGGATGGTTTTGACGCCTACCCAATGTCTTCTCTCGGTTGGGTTAGCGCCGTACCTTGCCAACATTTATCGCGAACGCAATATTGGGTCTTGTGCGGTTGCTAGGTACATCGTGCCCCAATGGCACTCAAGTATGGAACTCCGTGTCCCAATACTTTCTCACCATCATCCTTTGGCCTAAATGGGTCCTTATCCACTTCCGGGATCGGACCACCATGGGGGTTCTCGAGGGTGGCATTTGCCCATACCGAATTTCTCAAGTACCCTCTTTGTGTAAGTAGACGGTGCACAAACACTCCTTCAGGGAGGTGCTCAAGCCGCAGCCCAAGCAAAACTTGGTTTTACCCAAGTCTTTCATCTCGAATTCTTTCTTGAGGTAAGTCGCCGCTTCCTCAATGTCCTCTCGTGGTCCCGATGATATTCAAATCATCAACATAGACCGAGATGATGCAGAAACCCTTCGGGGATTTCTTGATAAATACACAGGGACAATCATCATTGTTTGTGTAACCCCTCTTCAGGAGGAAGTTACTCAAACGGTTGAACCACATCCTTCCGGATTGTTTCAACCCATACAACGATCGCTGCAGGCGAACGCTGAACATGTTGCGGTTTTGATTCGGTCTAGGGATTTTGAGCCCTTCAGGGACTCTCATATAAATTTCCGAATCCAGTGACCCATACAAGTATGCGGTCACAACATCCATCAACTGCATTTTTAAATTCAAGTTAGCTGCCATAGATATGAGATATCGGAACGTTATGCCACTCATAACCGGGGAGTAAGTTTCATCGTAATCGATGCCGGGTCTCTGCGTGAACCCTTGTGCCACAAGCCTCGCTTTGTATCTTACCACATGGCCATGTTCATTCCTCTTCCGGAGGAAGACCCATTTGCATCCTACAGGGATGACTTTTGGAGGTGTTGGAGCTGCAGGTCCAAAAACCTCTCTTTTACAAAGCGAGCGCAATTCTGCCTCAATTGCTGCTTTCCATTGGTCCCAATCTGAGCGCTTTCGGCACTCAATCAAGGACTTTGGTTCTGGATCCGGATCCATTGAATCAGCAATTTTGGAGGCAAAATATATGTCGACAACTGTGGTCTTTCTTTTGTATGACTCTCCCGATTCCACATAATTAGTGGCGATCTCTTCAAGATCTTTCTCCCAATCATCGTGATTTCCCATAACGATTGAGTTGGGGTGTTCCGATCTCCCAATGTGATATTGTGCGCGCGACGCATTGGGATTTCCATCTTCAGGATGGGGTCCTTCAGGGATCAACTCGACTTCAGGTCGAGTTGCCTCTTCAGGGGCATTCTCAACTTCAGGTTGAGCTTCTTCAACTGATTCCTTGAGTGGTGCAAGTGGCTCAGTGACTCGTCTTTGCGGACGTCTCCGCGGGACCTTGTCCTGAGCACCCGGAGGTCTCCCCCTCTTCCTAGGATTAGGGGAGGCTGTAGAGTTAGTAACCTTCAGGGGTACTTGAACTCTCTCCGGCGCATTTACTGTGTATATGCGACCTTGTCACTCTCTTATGATCAATGAAGGCATTCGCGGCTCATTTGCAAGACCTTGCAAATTTATGATTCTCTGAACTTCCAGTTCAGATTCACTGGTGCGTGGGTCTAAGGACTGCAACCCAGTTGCATTCCATTCAATTTCCCGGCATTCTTCTGGATGCCTATCTCCCCCTAATACTGGGAAATGGTCTTCATCGAAGACACAATCGCCGTGACCGAGCCGTATGAAGATCCCCACCATAGGCTCCAAATACTTGATTATGGACGGAGTCTCATAACCAACGTATATCCCCACCTTCCGTGGGGTCCCATTGATGTACGCCGAGGTGGTGGTATTGGCACATATACAAGACAAATGCAAATATACGCAGATGGGAAATACTTGGTTCTTTCCCACGCACCAACCGTAGGGATGTATCGGATATGCGGTTGGCTGAGTTGAATTAGTGTTGCAAAGATGCAACACCGCATGGCCCCAACAACAAGTTGGCAAACTTGCAATTCGCGCAACGGCCTGGCAATCCACTTGATCCTCTTGACCAAGGATTCACTAGACCATTTTGTGTGTGGACATGTGGTACTGAATGCTCTACCTTATTGCCCATAGCTAAGCAATAATCATCAAAAGCTTTCGACCTGAACTCACCAGCATTATCCATCCGAATAGACTGGATGCGGTTATCAGGGAAACTTGCTTTTAGCCTGATTATTTGGGCAATGAGCTTGGAGAAAGCATGGTTTCTAGTAGACAACAGGTCCACATAGCTCCATCTGGTAGATGCATCAATAAGTACCATAAAATACCTGAATGGGCCCGACAGGGGCTGAATAGGTCCACAAATGTCACCTTGTATCCTTTGCAGGAATACTAGTAACTCATCCCTAATCTTCAGGAGGGATGGTCTAGTGATTAGCTTCCCCTTTGCACATGCGGTGCAAATAAAATCTTCAGGATTAGGGAAGCCTTTTACCTCATGGCCAGCAGAATTGTTGATGATTCTCCTCATCATGTTCAACCTAGGATGACCCAAATGGTCATGCCATATTCGAAACGATTCCGTGTTTCTGAATATGGTCTTCATCGCAACATATTCTTCTGTGGGTTTTATGTACGTATAGTACAACCCCAATGGCGATGAAGGGAGCCTTTCCACCACTCGTTTTTGGTACCCGTCGAATTTAGTGATGAGCAGGTGTTCAGTACCATGCTCAACTTCGGTTTCTACATGGAAACCATTCGTACGGATATCTTTGAAACTCAAAAGCGTGCGCTTTGAGTCAGGATACAACAATGCATCCTTAACAAAGATTCGAGTACCCATAGGAAGGACCAGTGTGGCACTTCCGGTGCCCACAATATGATCATTGCTTCCGGCAATGGTCATAATATTTCCCTTTTTCTTTCTCAAAGTTTGGAAATATCTGGTTTCCCTTAATATCGTATTGGTGGTGCCACTGTCCACAAGACAGATCTCCTCTTCAGCCATAGGGAATCCACAGATCCTGTTGAATATCACAAGACAAAAATAGGAATTCAACAGAAAGCATATATTGTAATAAAACAATATTACATAGTTCCTGGGAAATATAGCTATGGTGTGGCCATCTACCACGTTACAAATGCTCTTCAGGAGCATGTATGGCCAAACACCATGATGCTAACGCATGTGGACATCGCGCAAGGTGGACATGACATTGGGGATTACTGCAGGTCCCCATATACATCAATGTCATCAAGAAGGTAGTCATCACCATCGTCCATCTAGACATTGTCACCACTTGCGTCGACAGGTGCGCTGTCACGCATCTCAGGCTGAGCTTCAGGCTCAGTGGTGAATTTAGACTCATGTTGACCTTTACCCTTGGTTTTAGTTTGCTGGTAAAGGTCAATGAGGTGCTTAGGGGTGCGGCAGTTGCGGGACCAATGTCCCTTTGTCCCGCATTTAAAGCAAACACCTTGCTCTTCCCCATCTGTGTCACCTCTTTCCTTCTTGGGTCCAGATTTACCTTTAGGCTTTCCCTTTCCTTTGCCCTTGAACATGACACCCTTTTTCCCCTTCCACTTCCCCCTTCCTCGGCCCCACTTGCGGTTGCGAGAACTCTCAGCAACATTGGCATGCGCTTCAGGTGTAGCCATGGAACCAGTGGGCCTGGTAGAGTGATTGATCATGAGAACCTCATTCTGTTGTTCAGCAACAGAAAGCACTTCACTCAGCTCACAGTACTTAGTGTACTTGGCATTTCTATACTGCTATTGGAGTACAATGTTGCCAGGGTGGAAGGTGGACAGGGTCTTCTCGATCATATTAGCGTCAGTGATCTTCTGGCCACATAGACGCAATTTGGTCACAATCCTGTGCAAAGCAGAGTTATACGCAGCCACAGACTTGAAGTCTTGGAAGCGTATATTGACCCAGTCTTGTTGCGCTCTGGGGAGCACAATTGTCAGCTGCTGGCTAAAGCGGTCCTTCAGGGACTGCCATAAGACATGGGGGTCATTCTCCGTCATATACTCACACTTCAAATCTGGGTGGAGATGATGACGTATGTAATACAACGCATTTGCTTTGTCAGGCTTTGTTCGCCCATCATTGCCGCCTGTGCCGGACAATGGTATGATCGAGTTCCTTGCCTTCAAGTCCTGCTCAGACATCGGAAGTCCAAGTGAGGTAGTTGCTGCCGTCAACGGCGAGCTTCTCGAAATCTCTCTTTGCGATGTCCGACGACATGCCTGTACAAGGTTAGCGCATGTCGGTAAGTAATCTTCAGGATTACTATCACGCATAGTCTTCGGACTATATAAAGTTTCCCAAGCGTAACCTTCGGGGTTACTTTTATTCATTGCAATATATATAAATAGCAATAAATAAATCTGCAGGATTTAATTAATTGCGAGGATGAAATTACAATGAACATAAACGCAATATGTAAATCTTCGAGATTTAAATACTTTGCAGGAAAGTAAATTGCAGTAAATATAACTTGCAATAAATAAATCATAGGATTTAAATAAATGCAAGGAAATAAATTACGGTATATAAATGAATATAATACGCAATAACATAAATGGTGAAGTGGGCTTCGGACCACTGCACAAGCCAGCCGTGTACGTGATCTGCGGTCACGGTGCGACTTTCCGGTCGCGAAGATACAAACGGCTTCGGGCCATATATATCGTGCCATGAGAGAACAAATTTATTTGTGTACGGGAGTGGAAAACAAGATGCAAGGTGTGGCTTCAGGCCACCCGGATCATGCATGGCAGGGGTTCCAACCCCTATGCCTTATTGTCTCTTCTGGAGACAAGCAATTTTCTCTCACATGACACATGCACTCTCGTACAAACAACGTTGGGCCATTTCTCGAGAACAGGGACCAAGCCCCTAGATCATCTCTCGACAGTGTCGCATGCACACACATGACCATGGCTTCAGGCCTTTGGCGTGTAGCATGCACATGCATGTGTGGCTGCTGACCACTTCACAGTGAGTTGCCGGCACAAATCAAAACACTGTGCCGACGTTCTCCTCTCGCTCATCTCTTCAGGAGATGTAATCTCGGATGGCCGGGCCAACGTGTCCTGCAGGGGCAGGAGCCATGCTCGCTCATCCCCTTGACGCGCTCGTCGGCGCTCATGCCACGGCCTTCGGGGCCGAGGTCGACGATGGTCTGGCTCGCGGCCTTCAGGGCCGAGGGTCCACTAGATCTGGGCGATGGAGGCCGAGGTGGCTACGGTGGCGGCCAGTACAGGCCTGCTCGTCCGCTCCAACGGTCCTCCATTGGTCAGATCAGCACGTCTGCAGGACGGGGGTGACCACGTCTGCGTGTGACTTCAGGGCAGCACTTGTTTGTTTGGCACTTCGGGGCCAGACGTTGTGTGTAATTGATTTGTTAAGTCAATATCCGATTGCTTCAGGCAATCAGTGAGGTATCACCGTGGTGCTTGCAAGCACATCCACGGGTGAGGGTCTCATTCATCGCATCTGTAGGTATTAGAATGATTTCTCACCTTCTTACCGATAGCTCCGTAGAACTCGTGCTGATAACGTATTAAGAAATCGTTCGCACAGATGCACACACAAGAGTATAACAGGAACACAGTATGACACCGATGTAGGAGGGAATCACGGGAGAGCTCTTTTCATTATGCTACTCATTGTTGTTACAGGAAGAAGATAGCCACCTCCTATTTATAGAGCAAGTAACAACACGTCGGACAGCACGTCGGATCCTCCCGTTAATCTCCCTCCCATATAAGACAGGCACATCTCCCGACGATCACGTGTCTGGCACAAGACCCGAGGCGGCACAGGGCCCAAAGGAACAAGGCCCTAGGTCACGTGTCGGGAGTAACCTGATTCAGCCACACAATCACGTTTTACAACAGTTGGCGCAGTTTATTGTAGTGTCCTTTTTGGAGGGATCGCCGTTCCAATTCGTAACGCGACAGATTGGCACTAGAAACAACCGGAGGAAGGCACTGAGGACACATTTGGATGTCCGCCAAATGTAGGCCGTGGCAAATCTTTGGTTGCTGGACAAACTTTGGTGGCTAGGTCGTTTGTCGCAAATTGTTGGCCAGGCATGGACATCGGTCGAACTCAACTGAAGAACATCGGTCATAAACAGTGGCAGGCACACATCCAAAAATGCAGCAGAGCTTATACTCAGTCAACGGACAAAATTTGGCCTGGCCAGCAGGTATCCATCCACTCCTATCCTAACCTAGAGCGAAGAAATTGGGTGATTCGTTGCAAGTGATCGAAACTGTTTCAGTACTAGCAAACTTTTCATTTTCAGTGAGCAGTGCATGACAAGCTTCGATGATTTGAACTAGTTCTTAGCCTGGCAGTTTGACGCAATAAGAGGATTCAAATATTTTTTTTCAAAAATACTCCCATTATCAGTAATTTGTCCTTTTTGATTTGAAAGGTGAAAGTTTAGTTTTTTTATTTTTGAGCGGAATTTGAAAGGTGAAAGTGAAAATTACACCAACTGGCCCATGATCGACATGATCAAATGGCCTATCTCGTTTTGCATTAGCTGGGCCGGCCTACCACCCGATCCAAAAAAAATAACTAGGCCGGCCTATCAAACGATATCTGACAGGCCGGGCTCAGTGCCTCAGAAAAGCACATTCGCTCAAAACCCACCTATAGTTTTCCCAAAAAAATAAATAAAAAAGAGGCGATAATAATAATCTATATCTATATACCCTAATAATAAATCATCTGTCCGCCTCTTCTATCCGTTAAATTCTGTGCGCCATCATCATCCGTATCCAAGACGATTACAAATTTAATCAATATAATCTAGGAATTCCATAAATAAAATAGATAAAAAACAATACTGTAAGGTTCCTACAAAGAGTTGGAGATCGAGAGTTGAAGGAGTTTTCTAAATTGATACTGCGAGACATCAAAACAAGAGTTCGGGTTAAACTAAGCTCGATTGGAATTGAATCAAACGCCAAAAATTTTAGGCGTCCAGCCTTAATCGTCCATTCCGTCTCGGCCACGGCTCCCAAAGTCTTGCACCCAGGAGAACACAAAGCTTGAGAACAAAATTGGAAATCCAGACGGCTCAAAATCATCAGTTCACGACTTCGAATCGACTCCAAAAAAAATAGAAATCGAATAGATAGAAGTCTACTATTTTCGAATTGAAAACAAGTTCCAAACTTATATCTATACCCATCGAATCAATCACCACACCTCAACAACACGGATTGCGAGTGTCGACACAAGGCGGAGCTGGGGTGAAGGGAAGTCAAAGTGGTGGCGCAGGACAACGGCGACAAGGCTTCATCGAGTCATGAGCGAGAGCCATGACGACGAGGTGCCATGAAGCCACGAGCGAGGGCAATGACGGCGAGCCATGAGCGCTGACCGCGATGGCGAGGCGGCCAGTCGTCAGAGCGGGCCGCGACCGCAAGGCGGCGTCGAGTCGCGGATGCAGGCCTTCCGTGGCTCCTCCCTGCGCGTGGGCACTCCTCCGTGGCTCTATGTACAGGCACGAACGAAGGCGGTGGAGTGACGGGCGGAGGGCTCCAAGCCTCACGGCTTGCGGGCGGATCTAAAGAGACTAGAAAGGGAGGCGCTACTGCGGCCTCCCGCTATCCACGCCACCGGAAAAAATATTGGCCGTTGCGATCGCGATCCGTGGCGGTGCGTTCGTTGACTTTCGTCGAAGATGATGAGCACGGCTTCGCCTGCCTGCCCTGCTTTCTTCCCTACACCAGGTACACGCGCGGTGTCGTTCCTCGGCTCGCTGAGTGGGCCGTTGTCGATTCGCGATTGGTTGGGACGGGTCGTCCGCGCTGCAGCGTAGTACGGTGGAGAACAGGGACGGGGATGGCCTCGGGCTGGTGTGCCTGTTCCGGCTCGGCGACGGCCTGGTGCGCTCCGGTGTTCGCGGTGGTGGTTTGTGGGCCTGGATGCGGTGTGGCCCATCTGTCGGCGGTTGAGAGGGTCGCGCGGCCTGGTCGTCCTGACGCCACCCCAGGACACGTCCACAGAGCACCACCGGCGGCTGACGCGCGGGCCTAGGTGCCGTGGGGTCCCACGTGGCGGCGGAAGAGGTGCCGTGGTCCGGTCAGCGCAGTGAACCACGACTCTGCTCCGGCAGGCCGTTGTCGAACAATGGTTGGCGGACTTGGCCCCTGTGGGCCCGGACGCCGCATCGAGCCCCGAGGCACCACTGCGGAGCAGAGCCGTTGTCGAACGATGGTTGGCGGACTCGGCCCCTGCGGGCCCGGACGCTGCATCGAGCCCCGAGGCACCACTGCGGAGCAGCAGAGCCGTGTCCAACAGCAATTGATCCATGCGCTTGCGGGGCCCGCTCCGCTCTCTCCCTTTACTCCTCCCTCTCTCTCACGAATGGCAACAGACTCGACTCCTCTCTCTCTCTTCCTCTCTCAAGCAGCAGTAGGCGGCCGCAAGGCCCCGGAGGCTAGCGCGGCGACCCACCGGCGCGGTGGCACAGCGGCGCAGGCTGGCTCCGGTCGTGGGCGTTCCTCCGTGGCAGCCCAATGTAGCAGCGTAACGGCGCTGGCGGCCCCGGATGCGCCGGCGCGGGGACGGTGGGGCACTTGGGCTCTGGCTCTGCGTGCTCCGCTCACTGCGGGGGCCGCCGAGGATGGCGACAAGGGAGGCCAGGAGGGTCGAGGATGGCGACGAGAGAGGCAAGGAGTCGGTGCTGCTGGTGGGGATGGGTGACTCCGTGTTGCACGCGCGTCGCCGGTCTGACCTCAGGTTTGGCCTCCGGGTCTGGTTGCGCATCCTCACCAGCCTTAACTTAAGAGTACCTCTCGTCGATCTACAACGCCGACACCGGTCAGTTGCTTTGCCGCCTCCACCTATTTTACTAGATTCGTTGCTCTGCTACATGGGGACAGGGGTGCCCCCTCAGGTGTTCGATGAAAAGCCCCAGCTGAGTTGGGTAGTCCTTGTGTGAAGATTTTTTCTTGTTGCTTGTTCTTGCACAAGGCATGTGGAGTCGATGGACAACGACGTCGGGATTGTCTGAAGTAGTTGGAGTCAATTTGGCTGTGGTATTATTTTAGGTACCATTAGGTTGGAATAAAAAAGATATGCTTATTTCGATTGCCTCTCATGTGATGCTAGCATATTTAATTTAACCAAATCAGTCTTCATCTTCTGCAGGGTGCTTCAGGCAGCCCTGACAGTAGCACGGGGAGGTTGCTAGAGGTGGTGGTCTGTGTTCCAGGTGCTAGACAGCTTGCGGCGGGTTTGTTATTCAGATTTTGCAGCTGGAGCTGACGATTCGCACTAATAATTTCTCAATTTCTTCTGCTTGAATTTTTCAGGGTCCCATGAAATGCTGCTGTTGAACGAGATTGAACAGAGAAAGTAGCTGTTGAAAGAGATTGACGACACCTTGATTTGTATGCTTCCCTCAGATTTCAAAATAGAGCGGTTTATTTGGGTTTTCTGTTCTTCAGCGTTTGTAATATATGCAGCCCCTGAATGATACTGAATGCTTTTAGATTGATGGCATGTGTTGCCCGAATGCCCGTGCTTTATAATAGTTCTTCATGATTATAGAGCATTTTTTATTGGCCACAAAATCCTTCACCACGATAACTGAGCCTAATATTGCAGGCACTAATGTTAGGCTTAAAGAATTGGTGGTTATTTTGGTTTGTTGCAGCTTAAAGAATTTACCATTTAAAAAAAAGTTATGCAAACTGACTACCAAAGATCTATTGATTGCTTTTATATCAATGTGCTTTTTAGCTTGGTTATGTCACAGCTTTCAAACTCATGTTCATTTTGTAGGCTTATTGTGCATTGGGACATTGGTGAGGTGTGTGACTGCAAGAAGCTAAATTTGAGAAGGGTGATATGAAGAGTGCTTTTTAGAAATGCATCTACATGTTGAATTGGAAGGCAAAATATTTTGATGCCAGCAAATCTGTTGTAGCTCCAACTGGCTAGAGAAAATATCAGGTATGAGAAATAAAAAAGAACAACTTTTCTGGATGCTTGATCACAAATGTCACTTTGTTGGCAGTCTACTAACAATTTTTTCTACTACCAGTCTACCACAAGTTTTAAGCATTGTGGCCATCCTTGGATTTGACAGTCCTCATGCGACAAAGCCTAGAATTGTCTGTGATTTATGAAATATTCCATAGATTTGTCATGCTAGAACTGCTGCTCTGCTCGGGCAGGCCTAGGAGGTATGCATGCTGGTTCTTATCAGTTTGCTTTGGGTGATACATACCAGTTTGCTGGTCCTTGCTACATTCCATTTCCTTTGATATAATACCAATTTGTCCCTACTTCTATTGCAGAGAGGCGGGTGCTATTCCTTGGAACAACAGTGGGTCCAAAAGAGATCAAAAGCATAGACTAAGATGGTATGTATCTAATTCTAAATATAATACAGTTGCTGCCCTTCTGTCGAACATGCAGTCATAGTACATACAGTCATGCAAGTATGCAACACAGAGGTAATGCACATTTACAATCATGAGGATAAGAACATGACATCACATAACCATTCACGAGGACCTGGGCCTTGTTGCCTCTGAAATCATGAGTACTATAGCATCTTTTGGTTGATGGTTAATTCTTCATTTAATATGATAGTGTCATAGAATTAATAAAATGGATTTTGTTGGCTGCATCTATGGTGCCACTGCACACTAACCAATGTATGCATTACAAGGGTAGCCCTATGAGGTTATTTGCTTTGTAGGAATAGAATTAGGATGCAGATATGGGACACATTGAGAATTGTGCAATTGCCATGATTCATATTGCAGTAATCTTCTTAAAATGAGTAAACATGAATCATTCAACCTAAACACCAAGCTGTACATTTTTTTTTGTTTTTTCTGAATCCTTCATATATTCTGATGTACCACAGCTGTGCATTTCTATGGACTAAGTGCTAGGTTGTCCATAGCAAATGAACTATACATGTGGCTTCCTCTCCACACTTCACATAATTTATTTTCTATTTTTTCTATGTTATTGATTCTATCTATAGATGGTATATATGTGTGGAGGTATCAGTGGTCCTGAATTATCCCATGATATGTGCAATTGGTACTGCTTGCTACCACTATATTGGCACTTCTGAAATTACCCTGTCTTGCCTACCTTCCAACATTGTGGGGTAGTTAATATTTGAATGTCTTCAGTGTAACAATCCCTTTTTTCATTTATTAGATGTGGTCTTATAGTAGTCAAAGCTACGATTCTAACTGCAATGCTTTGTTTTAGGAGTTGTCCTAAATGTAGCTGCACAGCAAAAAAGTTTATATATAACAGTTTGGCATAGCAAGGAAGCATGATGGTCCCAGATTAAAGTTTAGAATTGCGTTGCCAATGTCTTACTGAACTTGATCGGTGAGCTCCTCAATCCCTATTCCTCTCATTTGATCCTTCCCTTGTAGTGTTGCTGAGTGACAGTTCATCGGGTTCATGCAAAGATTGATGATTTTTCAGCCAACCATGCCGTTATGCAGTTAAGCTGTTATCTAGCTGAAATATTACCTCTTCTGCATGACTGAACACGAAAGCAATATATAAAGATATCTGCTTGATTAGCTCATGGAAAAATTAGTACCGTTATTCCTAGATATGTTTGTGGCGATTCTTAGGTCTGGCCTAGGCACATGATTTCATTGTTTATTTTCATGGCCACTGTCTATGGACTGAACATTGCCATTTTTTCCCTTTTCTAGCAACAATCAGCCGGAGTCCCCCAGGATCAGCAACAGAGGTTGACATGGTGTGTAGCTCCGCCTAAATAGCATACATTAACTGTCATTGTGTAGACAGAGAATACACTTATTTTGCTTATCTTCCAAAAAAAGTTTTGCTTCAGGATGCAGCAGCGGTTCCATTTCTCCGTTATACGGTGTGATTCTGAGATGAGGAATAAAGAGATGAACCGCTGAGGTAATATTCAGCTGCAGCACACAAACTAAAAAAAACTGAGATCTCACATATTCATACTGCCATCGTGCAGCTAATTAGGAGTTAGAAAACCCACTGTTTCATTCACAGGCCAGCGCACTATACAGTTCAGGTACATCAACCTGTCCAGTTATATTTTTCATGTACCCTCAGGAGAAAACAACACATGAAACATTAACTTCTAGATCAGTATTTATACAGATTAATCCCTGTGCACCTCAAACTTCCATGATGATGGTTGGGAGCCTGATCGCAACTGGAAGCTCCATTATGGTGTATAGAGCACGACCGCCTCTGCAGCTATGTCTGAAGCAAACTTTGGAACAGCTAACTGACCCTGTGTAATATGCAAGGCCAGAGCCTTATGTAGTAAACTTTAGCATCTAAGAACCATGCCAACTTACCTATGTATGCTATGTTGTACTTTGGCATCTAAGAACCATGGCGACTATCACTGTAACTAATGTTGTACGTTCTGAACTATTAAGGGGGTGTAATATATTATTATTCGCACTTATCTATTTAGCCTCTATATCGATGGTGCCAGCCTGCGTAGTTGATGCACCGTTCCTGACGTCTTTTATGTAAAATTATTTGTGCAACTTGGACTTTCTGTCAGCTACATTAACTTATTAGGTTGAATTCTGTGAAGTGCTTGGCTGCACCTGTCTTTATCACTGATGTTGTTTTTCCATTATGGCCACTAAGTTCATAGTTATTCAACAACAATATCTGTGGTGCCGTCATGCGCGCAAGGGCGCTCCCTAAACACTGATGTTTGTGTATGCTACGATGTGGGATCTGTACGAAGCTCCATGAATGCTCTCTTTTATGTATTGTGTTGCAAGTATCCTGCTGTGTTATCGTACCTGCTGAACCTTCCATCTCAGATTGTTGCCATTGTGTTGGCTGCGTAATAGACTTTGTGTGTAAGAATCTCTGAGGCAGCCGATATGGTACTTAAACAAACCAATAGGATTGTGCTATTTGCCTGATGTGTATCCATCTAATGCCTGCATCACGCTCTATTTTCACGCTCTATTTTCAGATGCACAGCTGCCCATTCTTATGCCCAAATGCTTTTCCATTTATTGGCTCACGGAACCGTGGCCAATCAGCCGCGCGCATGGGCGCGCGCCAATGACTAGTAAGGAAAGAAGGACTCGTGTGACAGGTCGCTGGACAGACGCGGATAACGTAGTAGCATTTTTTCCATTACCAAGCAATGGTAACTGCTATAAAATCAGCCCCTGAACAGGCAAGTATAATTTGACATCCATCTATAATAACGCACAATTATATTTACATATTTTATGGGTCATCAAAAAAAATTGACGTAGCTCAAACTAGAAACACACGAATAATATATAAATGAAATTTAAAAATATGATATATTTTGATCTAATTGTATTTGTGCTTTGCAACTTTAAACAATCAATCGCTAATGCCATATAATCTTCATAGGCATTGTTATTTTTAAGTTATATTAAAGATGTTATAGTCTTCTTAAATAAATTCGAATTCAAATTTTATAAAAAGACATCAAACGTAAATAAATATTATGACTACTTTCGCCATTGATTTTCATAATTTTTTCCCGTTGCAATGACAATATTTGATATGTCATAAGGCCTATTTGTGTGTCACAAATTATTTATTGTATTATTTTGAATTTTTGGTCCACGTTGGCAAGGCCTATTACCACGTTAGGAGATGATTTTTATTTTTTTTATTTATGACCACTTGGTGCTTGAAATGATCCAGCTGCACCCACGGATGGGCCAACCTTGGGGCTAGCCCAGCAGCACGGCCCAACGTAAAGCCCGCCTGACCGCAACAAATCATAAAAGGCTGGCAAAATTTACTTTACTAAAACAAAGTTGCGAGCTCGGGGGACTCGAACCCGCATTGTCGTGACTCACAAACCACTGGACTACGCTGTTGTTGTTGCAGTCTAATCCACTTTATGTTACTCCATCATTCTAAATTATAAGGCATTCCAAGAATCTTGGAGAGTCAAAGAATTTTAATTTTGGCCAAATTTATACGATAAAATAATAATATTTACGATGATTAACCAAAATCCATTTAGATTCTCCATTACTTATATTTTCATTGCGTATTATCTATTTGATGTCACAAATAATTGTAGTTTTTTCTATAATTTTAAATCAAACTTGAAAAACTTTACCTTGCTCTCCAAGATTTTGGAATGCCTTATAATTTGGAATGGAGGGAGTATATATCATATATATATATAGCAGGTCATGTATCATAACTGAAAGAACCACTATTGTTGGACTTCGGCTGGAAAGCGTTTTGCGAGTGGAGAAAATGTCTATTATAAGACTGATGGCTTCTTCCAAATAGAACTCCTAACATTTGCTTCTCTAAAATAGGGCTCCAAAGGTTAGTAGTAAGCTATAATGATATTTCATGTCTTTTTAGTGTCTTTTCTTTTTGTAAAGAGACCCTTTTACCCTTCTCATTAGATTTTGATCGTGAGCACGGCGCGATGGCCAGCGAGGGAACGGGCGTGCGCGCGCGAGGAGGCAGCGCGGAGGGCGGAGACGGTGGGTGCACGGCGCGGCGCGGTATATGTTATCTGCCTGCCAAGGTTATTCCGATGATGAGGTTATTGCAGGGGCAATACCGGCAATATGACAAAATACATTATTTGGAAATTTAAAAAATAGTTAAAATACACAAAATGTCATTTGAGAGAAGCGACCACGATTGAGTCCTGCCATTTTCTCGCGAGTGCGGTCAACACTCAACAGCGGCAGATCCAGAGGCGAGCGGCCCGGCCGTTGCGGTCGGCGCGGACTCGGCCGGAGCGGGGAGCCGCGGAGGCGCGCGGCGCGGACACGGCCGGAGCGAGCCAGCGTTGAGCGGAGCAGCACGCGGCCGCGGAATGGCTTGGTGAGCAGGCCGACCGGCGTTGCCAGCACCGTGGCTGGAGCTGATCTCCGTCAAGCAGAGGAGCAACGGAAAGTCACATAGGCTCGCTCGTCAGTCCCCTGCTCAACACCGAATCTGTGAAGATTCCTTCTCAAAACCCACCTAGATCCGATTCCCGGGTGCTCCGCCGGATTCGAAACCCGAGAGGCGGCGTCTGATTTGGTGAGTGTTTGTCGAGGGATGTCGTTTTGTTTTTGATAGATTGAGGGGGAGATTTCTCTGCCACTGATAGCGATTTTCTTGTGCTGCGTGCGGCGGCAATGCCACTGCATGCTCCGGGAGGTTGGTTTGCTCCTTCTGTTTCTTCTGGTTTCTAGTTTACCCACATGAGATGAGATAGAAGACTGTTTCTGTGCACTATTAGCAGTTTTTTTCTCTAACACTGCACTACTAGAGTTTGATGGCGCTGAAAACTTCAGATATACAGATCAAAAAAACTTCAGAACACTAAATACCCTAGATTCACTCCTCACTAAACTAATGAAAATTTGTTTTTCTATGATTGTATTCTTATTATTGTAATGTAGATGAAGGAGGAGAAGGATGTTAGCATATTTTCATCGTGGGAGAAAGCTGCCAAGGCGAAAGAGACAACCTCTACATCTACACCAACTGCTCATTCTGTTGAGACGATTGAGAGTAACGAGAGTAATATGCAGTTAGAACTTGTTGATACGTTTGTGGGCGCCATTCACAGCCAACTTCGAGAACTGAAAAAGACAATCTCTACATCTACACCAACTGCTCATTCTGTTGAGATTGAGAGTAACGAGAGTAATATGCACTTAGAACTTGTTGATACGTTTGTGGGCGCCTTTGACAGCCAACTTCGAGAACTGAATGATAGGTTTGATGAGGTAAACACAGAACTACTCTCTTGCATGGCAGCCATTAGTCCAGTTGATTCTTTTGCTGCATATGATCAAGCCAAGTTGGTTACACTTGCTACAAAGTTTTATCCTAAGTATTTCACAACTGAGGAATTAGGGAAACTTCCATATCAGCTTAATATGTACGTTTCTTATGTTCGTAGAGATGAAAGGTTTAAAAATCTGAAGAACCTATGTGAGCCTTCAGTTAAGCTTGTGGCCACAAAAAGGGATGAACAATATGATGTTGTTTACAAGCTTCTTAAGTCGGTGCTAATTCTTCCCATAGAAACTGCTAGTGTTGAAAGAGTGTTTTGCACAATGAATTATGTGAAGAACAAGCAAAGGAACAAAATGGGTGATGAATATTTGAACAATTGCATGGTTACATTCATTGAGAGGGAATTCTTCAGTCAAGTGAAAGATGAGGATATCATCAATCTCTTCCAACAAGGGGATTGTAGAGTTATCCTATAGTAGCTATCATTGTTTTGTAATATTTCTTATTTATTTATGTCTCGAACTTATACTTTGGTTATTGTTATGGATGTGTGCCTGCCCAGGGAGCTGGTGCCATTGTAGATTCTGTGATCAGATAGCATTTGTCGCCTGATACCTGCCTATTTTACTCTGACAAAGTAAAGTAAAAGGGGAGGAGGGGTTTACATTTCTTCTGTAACGCAAATGGGAATAGCTGAATCTAAAAAACTACAGTTGCACCTTTGAGCCCTCCATTTATTCTGTACTTTTTTTAGTGGAATAGTGATATCTAGTAGTACACCAAGTATGCCATGTTGTGAAGATTGGAATTTTTTCATATTTGGAATGCTGCTATCCAACTTGTTTATTGTCTTCCTGTCCTTGCATTTTCTTTATTGTGGCACTGACTTGTATAGCTTTAACAGATATTTTCTTCATGCGGAGAGATTATTGACTTGCCTATAATGAAAGATCAGAGTGGCCATTCAAAGGTCTGGTACAAGTGTAAAATTAGACATCACAGTATGGGCGTGTTTGGTTTTCGTACCAAATGGGCCTGGCTAGCCCCAAGGAGCCAGGCCAGACTTAGCCTGCTTTCTTATAGCCAGCCCGCTCTGTTTGGTTTGCTGTCCAATAGTGGTTTGGCCTAAGCAAGATTTTGTTTGGTTTGCTGCACAGTAGGCTGGCTATCCCTTTGTAGCCAAGGTGGCCTTTGTTTGGTTTGCTGGGCCTAGAGAAGTCTGTTCACCTGGTCAGCCCCCTCTTCTTCTTCTTCACCTTGAAATCATCCTTGAGATCATCTTCCAGTATTGCCTTCTTCTTCCTCGAAGTCCCAGCACCCTTGTTCTTGTTTGCTGCAGCTTCATCTTCCTCCAAGTCATGGATTTCTCCTTGAGCAGGCTGTCCCAATGGTTCATTGGATCCCATTGCATACCTTCCAGTTGCAACTCCACCTCCAAACACATTCTGCATGAAAGTGTAGTTCACCAGCGGCTTGTTCAGAAACTCAGCATCCTTGGGGTGTGTCTGCAATGAAGACAAACAAACAAGTTAGCAAACATAATTATCTTTGAACATAAAGCAAGTGGATGACAATTGACTAGATACTTCACTTACAAAGACATGGCCATTGTAGTGTGTAGGATCCATTGTGATCATGCAGAGATCCTCATCCCAGAGTGCTCCACTGAGGTCCTTCAGATTGCAGATCTTGACCCACTTAGTACGCCACTTGCGAAGGTGGTTGTAGATCTGAGTACCTGTCACTGGCTGGTTAATGAAGGAAGAGAGGTCCTTGGCCACAGCATTGAGGTGGCAATCCTTGAAACCCTTGTCAGTCCTCAAGCCTTGAGCAACCATGTCAGAGAATTTCTCCAGGACATGTGCAGACATCAAAGGGGTCCAGTTCAGCCTAGCAGCAGCAGCAGCATTGGCTGCCTGGGGAGCAACTTCCTGGACTTCTTCATGTTGTGGTGCATCAATGTCCACCCCAAAGATATTGAAGTCCCCAAGACCATCCATTTCTAATGAACACAACATAGTACAAAACAAAGGAAATGCAATGCAATGTGTAGGCACAAAACAAATTAGACAAGATCAACTTAAAACAAGTACTTAATAACTTAAGTCATTACAAACCAAATACAACAAATAAGTAGGCATCATTGCCTTAGGGTAATGGTCTCAGTTCAACATAAATTAAAAGGTACATTAGGTGCCACAATCATACTGCTGCAAACTACATCAACTAGTTATTCCCATTCCTAGCCTGCCACATTTGCTCAGCCCATGCATCCCTCATAGCAGCCCAAGCAGCATTGTCTACTTCATTGTCTTGGGGGCCATCATGGTTTGGAGGATTGGGCTGCCAATCAGCCTCTAAACCAATGACTTCATCATGACCAAACCGAATGATCCAGTTGTGCAAGATGCAGCAAGCTATCACTAACTTCACTTGGGTCCTGTAGGGATGATGTGGCTTGTTGTCCAATATCCTGAACCTACCCTTGAGTGACCCAAAACCCCTCTCAATAGTGGTCCTTAGAGAAGAATGCCTCAGGTTGAAGAGTTCTCTGGCATTCTGTGGTGTCATTACACCATACTCTCTAAGGTGGTACCTTACTCCTCGGTATGGTGGAAGGAAACCAGGCCTCACAGCATACCCAGCATCAACCAGACAGAACTTGCCTAGAAAAAAAGATGAGGCACAACTATTACAACTAGCTGAAAGGCCTAAAGGTAGAGGAATTTGATGATGCCAAAAGCTAGTACCTTGAGGAATCCTAAGGCCATCAGCCCTAGCCAAGGCATCACCAAGGATCCTGGCATCATGAGCAGATCCTTCCCAGCCAGCAAGAACATAGGTGAACCTGAGGTCCCAGTCCACAGTTGCAAGCACATTCTGTGTGGTTGTGTGCTTCCTGCCCATGAAAGCAGCCTTGTGCCTAGCTGGAACCCTTGCCAAGACATGAGTTCCATCTAGAGCAGTCACAGCATCCTAGAAAAGAGAAAAAAATAAGAACCAGACTAACTAAATAGACAATTTTGGGGTAACTAGCAGAGTAGGACACCAACCTTGAACCAGGGGTGCCATTTTCTGCTGGTGGCGATCTTTGGATGTACTGCAGTGGATGGTGGCCTAATCATCTCATCCCTAATTTCACCAACTGCATACAACACCTCATGGAAGTACCTGCTAATGGTCTCCAGAGATCTCCTAAACACAGGTGGCAGCACCCTAAACCTCTGGTTGTGGCCTGCAATCATCAAGAACATTGCAACTTGTTCTTCTATCACGGTGTGGAAGCTGTCCCTGAGCAAACCCCTGTTGCGAAACAAGTCGCAGAGTTGAAAGAAGGGGGCCCTCCTCATCCTAAGGACCTCAACACAGCGGCGATCAGTGGTGTGATATATGAAGTTAAGGTTGGCGTTCCTCTCTTGTTCCCTGGCTAACAAAGGACCATAACAGATTGACTGCCTCCTGTTTGCAAGACGCCTGAACCTCACAAACGTCCACGCAGATACCACAGCGATCAAAGCTGAGGCCCTGCGGATCAGTTGACGACGCCTAGCGACCGGATCCATGGTTCTAAGACAGGAAGTTAACAACAAATCAACACAGGTAGCACGAACCCATGGATCGGCTGCGTCACCACATGGTGCGCCTCCCAGATCCAAGGAAAGGGGGGATTTGTACAGCAAAATGGAACTAGCATTCGGGAACAACTAGGATGCAATAAGCAGCGGTATGAACGGAAACCCTAACCTCTTGATCTACGATCGCACGCGCAAAAATAATACGCCACCCGGATCGACAACATCATTGACCATTCCTAAAGCTCGGCTACGAACAAGCAAAAGATCCATGCGGATCGAAACGAGAACAATACCACCAACAGAGGATGTGATTCGCGAGGGAGAGAGATCGATGGAGACGGAGCTGCTGCCTTACCAGAGCGGGAGAGGGTGCCGGGCGTGAGCGCCGGCCGCGGGAACGACGAGGAGGAAGGGGAGCGACGGCGGGGGCGAGAGGGGGCGAGAGCGAGAGGGCTGCGGCGGCGCAGGAGAGTGAACAGTGCCCGGGCTAACCCTAGCCAGGCGGTGAGAGCGCCCTATTTATACATGGGCCGCGCGGTGGCCATCGGGCCCACGATCGCGGGCGGTAGTGGAGCTGGCTCTGGCCTGGCTAACCGGGAACGCCCAATTCGGGCGTTCACCCTTAGCCAGGCCAGAGGCGTACGGTTGGCCCAACATGGCCAGGCCAAGCACCCAAACCAGGCATCCAAACAACAGCAAATGGGCTCCAGGGAAGCCTGGCTGGGCTTGGCGCAAGAACCAAACACGCCCTATATGATTTCAATCTTACGGTCATCATTTTATTTTTTCACTTTGTCATCATGAAACTTCGGAATACTTCTAACATCATTTTTCTCGTCACGAAATCCTTTCGGGGATATGGTTTTGTTAGGTTTTCAAAGAGGATTAGTTTGTTTCTTTTTATTTCCTTTTCTATAGACCTTGAATCCAGACTCTAGAGTGAGATCTGAGATGTTAGTGTGCCTCATTATAACAGATGTAAAAAATAGCACTTGTGTATCATGTATGAAACTTGACATTCATAACATATTTGCTGTTGGTTCTTTACCGGCTTCAAGGAAAGAGGCTTGGCCTCCGGATCCCAAGTGATGGGACCGAGTGTGCGCCGGTAGTCATAGCCGAGGATGAAGTCGAAGCAGCCCAAGTCGATGCCGGCGCACGTGATGAGGAAAGTCTCATCCGCGATGGTGATGGGGACGTTCCGGGCGATCCCGGCGCAACGAAGTTTGTCCCCATTAGCCATTGTGATGCGGAGCTGTTCCCCGCCATCCGGGACCAAGCCAAGGCGCCGCATAGTCGCCCACCGAGGAAATTGTGGGTGGAGCCTGTGTCAAGCAACGCCGCGGACGCTCATGGATCAAGATACAGTTTTCTTTGGAAATCTTTGCAAAGGTAAACTCCACTCATGGTGAAAATCAAGAATCATGCTGCGGTAAATTTTCCCGAAAGAAAAAAAAAAAAAATACATGCCAATATATTTGATGAATCAATTGTTAGTATCAATGTGCAGAAGTTTGTTGTGAAAATACAAAGAAAATCAAAATTGTCATCTAAGTGCTAATAATGTCTGCTTTCCCTTATTGTTTTGCCGAGTGGACTTTAGAAGAATTTGAAGAATTGATTCACAAGGTAGAACCTTGATATACCTATCATTCATATATTTCTTTTATATATACTTCTCAAATAATTTCACTTGGACACACATTTTTTGCCGACATTCAAAGATGTTGTTTCGGTTGACCTTGCAATGGATTCTTCAAACAAAAGGAAAATAAATCGAGGCTTCGCATTCGTGAAATTTTCTACTCATGCAGTAAGTCTTTGCCTCACTGTAGTTTTCTGTTCTTAGTACATTCTGCATTTGCCATTAATTTAAATATTGTTTTATGATGTTCAGATTCCTTTCTCATAGTTCGTTCATTATATCCTTATTAGTTTAAGTTTTCCTTTTGCAAAGTCTTTGTAGTAGTTTTTGTATAGTTGACCATAGCTCTGTCAACTGGTTTATCTTGCAGGTATTGGCCAAATATTATTGCCTATCATTTTCATTTTTTGTTTATATGGCATCATAATTTCTGCATGTACCATGTCATAAATGACTGACTAATGTTGCAAAGAATGGTGTGAATGTTACTGTTTTCACATGAAATTTTCCTATTGCATTGTGGGTACTTCTGAAGAAGCCACCGGCATTGAAGAGTCCTTTGTTCAACACAGTTGTAGAGAAAAAAATGGTACTGGCCATATAGGAAAAAGACATGTGCCAGAATTTTCATCTGAGTCATATCTTGTATCTTTGATATGCTCTTTACATTTACATTTATATCCATGGTTGAAGTTCATTACAAAATATAGGAGGGAGAGACAGTGGCCACTGCCAGTGTTTATCTGAAATGAATCCCCAACTTTCTAGTTCACTGGGTGGCACTATATCTGATAAAACACTGTCTGGAAGGATGATTATTGGTTAGCCAAGCCAAAGCAATACTTGCATGTTTGCCTTTTCTGATCTGCAACATTAGCAAACCGTATTCCATGACCACTAGTAATTAACTACATGAAATCATCGGCCTTTGTTATCATTTGTTTATCTGGATGGCCTTTGTTCTCTATAGACCTGTGAGAAGCTGTGTTTAAAACACATAATGCCGGAGAGCTAATGCAGTTCACATGTTTAGCCTGAGTTTTTTTTTTCTCAAACACACAGGAGAACTGCGTATCATTATATTAGGAAGAATAAAAAGGGGGAAAGAAACCCCATACAACACCCACACTCACACCTTGGACTCTTAAGAAAACTATTCGCCTCGACAACAGTTTACAACGACCCCTGACGTACAAAAACAATCACTTGGGCAGCAAGCCAGTCAGATAAGATATACCCCTGGCACCTGCTGTCCCCCACAACCTCAACTCTTCAGAAGCCAGAGTTAAAACTCTATGTAGATTTGGTGAAACTCCATTGAATGCACACCGATTTCTGTGATTCTGGAGTGTCCAAGCTCCTAAATGACAATAGAGCCTTTAGCCATCTCTTACCAGTCCACCAACAGCCCTGCTAGCTCTGTCCCACCAGGCCTGAAAGGATGTTTCACCTGTCTGGGGTGAGATGCTTTGCATGCCAACCTGCAACTGGCCAAACCAAAAATCTAGTGCAAAAACAGTCTACCAGACGGTGATTTATAGTCTAAGCATCTTGGTCAAAAAGAAGGCAACGACAGGGATGGTCAAGACCCCGCCTGGCTAGCCTATCTGTTGTACAACATCTATTGTGTGCGACAAGCCACATGAAGAAGCGGCATTTGGCCGGTGCCCAAGTCTTCCAGATCCTCTCCCAAGTGATTAGTCTCACTGATCCCTAGAATAAACCCCTATATGTCGATTTTGCTGTATACTGTCCACTTGAGTTGAGTTTCCAAATATGAGAATCCTCCGCACCAGACTCACATTAGACAGAGTGTCCCAGAGCTGAAGGAATTCCACAATGGCATTCACTGAAAGTGCACCTTGCAGATCCGAGATCCAAGTCTGGATCCAAGTCTGGTTTGTGAGGCCTTCCAGGACAGTACGTTTATTTACTCATCTCTTAGGAATGAGAGCAAACAAATGTGGGGCAATATCAGCAATACATCGACCATGAAACCCTCTATGCGTCCAAAAACGTGATGAGCTCCATCATCATCTAGCCTGAGTTTTTAGCAACAGCAAAATCCAAAATGTAGGATATTTAGAAACGCAGTTGGGGAAATCAACATATATCTCATTAGTCATCTACTTCCATGTGATGTAGAAAGTTTCCTTGCAGTTCCTCTTTCTCTCTCAGACCAAATAAGAGCTTGCAATAAATTAATGGCTGCAATGAATTTTAACAGTTCAATTATGAAGATCTGAAGGTTACCGTTGATTGAACGAACACTGTTACTTGGCAGCTTCTTCTGTTGTTTGTGTGGGCATTCTGTTATTGTTAGGCATTCTTTGACTTGGATATATATTTCTTTGATTCAAGTAAAAGTAGACTATATAATACTCCACCCCCTCCCTTTTTTTTTTTCTTGAACAAACAGGAGCTGCATATCATTTCATTAAGAAGAAAGGTCTGAAACAGGAAGAAATCCCAAACAACACACACCTAAACACCCGCAATACTCTGGAAGACTAACATACTGAAAATAAAGACCAAAAGCAACATGACCAGAACCACCACACTATTGCCTGAGCCCCTCCCAAAGGATGACTTGTAAGTGACAGCTTGCAACACGGTTGTAATGCTTGGAGAAGGGCCATTAAAAACACAGTCATCCTGTACTTCCAGATTTCCCAAGCCACCAATATTGCTAGTGAATTGAATCCCATTTTGTGATCCATTGTTACCTCTTTAGCTGCCTGTGCCTGGTACCACCAGCTTGAGAATCATGAGTTGATGGTTAGGGTGCAATGGGGGCCAAGCCAATTTTCTGCAATCTGCAAAATGATGAACCAATTTGGCGGGCAAAAACACATGAAACAAGTAGGTGCTGTATGTTCTCCTCTTGATTACAGAAGGGGGCAAGTATCCGGGTGAGGAGTAGTCCTCTTTTAGTGAGCCGGTCTGTCTTTCAAGAACAGTTCTTTACTGCAAGCCAAATGAAGAACTTGCAGCGAAGAGGAGCCCATGATTTCCAAATTCGTTGCCAAGGAACAAACCAAATGGAATCAAGGGAAATGGCTTTGTAGGCCGACTTCGCTAGAGTAAGAACCGTTCCTAGTAAGCCTCCAAACATGCTCATCGGCATCATTCTGCTGCAGCGCGACACCTTCCATCAAGTCCTGTAAGAGATATTCTGTAAGAATCTGGACAAAGAGAGCTCCTCTTATGTCCGCTACCCAACGACGGGGCGACCAGGGCTTTCGCGACTGTACGTTGCTTGATGATCCTCTTAGGAATTTCCTAGTTGTTCATTTTTCAGTTTATTCCCAAATCTGGCTGTGTTCTTGTGGCTGTGAAATTATATCTTCCATGCTGATACTTGATTCCCTTCTCTTGGTTTCATTACTACACAGTAATTTGGATCTGCCATTATGTTACTCTGCAAATCTCATTTGATATCAATCACAGCTGCCACATACAAAATACAAGTATGTTTATCTAGATAAGATCTTGATTCATCAGTCATCACTGAACTGAGTTTTTGCCACTGAGATGCGAGAAAAGACAGATATCTAATAACATCTTGGTGAAGATGTTCTTAGGTCCTTTGCTTTCTGCTCAAGTCAGCTTCCTTTGATTTCATTCCTCCTCAAACTATCAATCACAGGCTGCAGCACGTGTAATCCGTATCGGTTCAAGAACAGATTTTATGCTTGGCACTATTTTGCATCCTGTGATAAATTGGGCTTATAAAGAGTCTCATATGGATCCTGATGAAATGGCCAAGGTAATGCAGAAAAAGGGAAACATTTTTTCCTCAATACAAATATAGTTATCTTCTGTTAGAACTTTTGATCGTGATATCGGTTCTGTGTACTCTTAGATTAAGTCTGCTTTTGTTGGGAACCTGCCAGAAGATGTTAACGAGGACTACCTGAGAAAGCTTTTTGAACAGTTTGGTGAGGTTGGTGCGCCAAGATGGCTGTCACATTTTTTGCAATTTCAATTAAACCAATATTATATGCAATGTTGAACAACTGGATGGATGTGCAACCAGGTAGTACGGTTGCTATCTCAAGGAAAGGACAATGTCCAGCTGGTTTTGTTCACTTCGCCAATCGTTCTGTAAGTGTTTTATCATAATTCTGAAGAGTATGTTTCCGTGCACTTAATGTGCTTGGATATTCTTTAAACAGCTGTATTGGATTGTTTGCTATAAGAAAACTTTATATTATAAATTTCAGGAGCTTGAAAATGCTATAGAAGAAATGGATGGTAAAATGGTGAGAGGACCTGATCAAGGACCACCTTTCAAGATCCAGGCATGAATAACAATGTTATCTGTTTGGGATTATCACTAGCTTCTTGCTGCTTATTTGATCGTTCTATTTTGGATTTGACAAATTAATCTCATCTTTTTTTCAATAGGTGTCAGTTGCTCGACCAGTGACAGACAACGACAAGAAGCGATCTCCTGAAGAAGTGAGAATTAGAAGATCAAATGTATCAGGAGATAGGCAAGACTATTCTTATGGAAGATATGGACATGATTCACTTGATCGTCAAGTGAAAGCTCCAAGATTATCTAATTATGTATGTATTATCAACATGCTGTCAATTATTTTATGCTTTTCTTTTTCTTCCTTTTTAACAAGTGAGTTTAAGTAAAGATTGAACTTCCTATAGTTAAATCATAAATTACCTGAGCTAATAGTCTTGAAATGTTCAACTTAGCTCGCCATTGATTCAATAGAGCTTAGGTCCATTTGTCACCTTCATTTTGTGGATGCTATAGTTGTTTTAAAAGTAAACTGCGCATCAATCTGCTACCTATAGGTGGTCTTATGATCTATTTGTCTGATAACGGAGTTAGCTTCTTGTCTATATATGCCTATTATATTTGTCTTCTCTGTACTAATATAGTATGAAGACTGTTATGACCGGCGTCATCAACTCTGGCTTTGAAGGCTAGAAACACAATTATTTTAGCTCTCCTGTTAGGTAGGTTAAATAGGCCAGAAGCACAGCTATTTCCATTTTTTGTAGCTTGACTTCTTGCTTATTTATGATATAGTTGCAAAAACTGAGCATCATATATTCCAGCATTGACTAGCTGAATACTTCTGCATCATCTTTTTTTTTTAGAACACGCTTAGGGTTAGGAGTAAGGATGGTGTGTTTGTTCATGTTTGTGACAATGATTTCTGTGGGTTTCTCTATTATTAGGCGGATGGTGCCTCTGACCCCTATGAATCAGCTGTTAATTCATTACCTTCAGCTGCCAAGGAAGTTTTGTTTCGAATTCTACATCTAGGAATTGGTACTCGATATGATGTAAGTGATTACAGGAAGGTCTCCATTTGTTCCCTTTTAATGTATGAACCATGAAGCATGATGTTTTTTTCAATCTTCCTTTGTTCAGATTGACATCCATTGTGTAAAAAGCCTCAATGAGTTTCCTCAGTCATCTGCTCTTGCTGTCCTTAATCAGGTATTCAGTTGTTTTACGTAAATGATTCGTGAACCATATTATCATTAATCCTCACCAAGAAGCACATGCAGTTTTTGATATCGGGTGGAGATAAACGCAATAAAGGAGATTATTTTGCTTCATTGATTGCTAAGGTACTACCTCACTCAATATCTTCCACCTTTACTTTTTGCTCTTCTCTTGAATGTCTTGTTTTGACTTGCAGCACCAGGCTGAGGCCTTTGGCTTAACACATACATTACACGGTACTACTTATTTGCCAAGAAATCCAGAAATGCATAGCAAGCGATACCCATATGAAGATTCTGATTTTGTGACACCTGGGTATGTTTGCACTCCTTCTCTGCTCTGTAAATGTTGCGTGTGGGGTATTCAAGCTCTGATGGTAATCTCCACTTTACTTGCAGGAGCAGTAGATACAATTCCTCCGGCCATCATCCTTCAACATATTACGTAGACGATCCACCAGTGTCTCAGTCAAGAATTAGAAGATATGCTGAAGAAAGATCCACCATTGTAAGAAACCCAGACCCACATCCGTGTCATGATGGAATTGACCATAGGATGAACCCAGAACCAAGATTAGCATATGAATCAAGACACAACACTGGAAAGCATCTTGATCAAAGATACATACAAGAGCATAGTTCAAATATTGAAAGATCAGCTCAAGAAGCTGTTCTTTCTAGGGAAAAGGCGATTCCTGCCTGCTGCAGGGTACAACACGGACTTAGGCTCTGGTTTTCGGTCCAGGTCACCCGCTGAATATTCGGCAGAACGCCAACAAGTATGGTTCGATCCCTTCACAGGGGAGCCCATCAGGCCTGATCCAAACCTGCGCCGCTCAGGAAGCTTGTACTGGTCAGATTTGTTGAAGAGATATGCCAGATAAGATCATGCTCCTGAAATAAAGCTAGATCTGGATAACTCTCTGCCAAGTGCCTACAGATCATTATCCCGAGCACCATGCATGATCCAGTAGCATGCTTTATTTATACTTGATGAATCATCTTGGTGCTGAATTGTCGGAGGAACTTTTGTGCTCATGACGCTACTTTTTGTTTGTTAAAACATTCAAGAACGTGAACCGAGTTAAAGCTATCTTTTTGGTATTTTCTTAAGGTATCAATGAAGTAGGTGTAGCAATGCAGAATTTCAACTGCTACGTATATTGCAAGTACTTTTTTACCGATTCTTCTTTACGTACTGCCAAATGTTTCATTGACTTTATAGATTGCTCACTTTGGATGCTGATCAAGGGACCCTGTCTTTCTCATATATACTCATCTGGAGAATGTCAAGCAAGATGGCTGATTTGGACACATGCCCTAATGATACTACCTTCTCTTCCACTGCTTAACATTGACATGCCCTTGCATGGCGTACTGAACTGGGTTGCTTGAATAGAGCCACTTCTGCTACGTGTATCAATGAAATCTCGAGAGGAAGTCTCAGCATCTGCAACCTTTGCGTGCTAAAATTACATACTCTGTCCATCATAAATTCCGTACTTTGTCACAATCAAACTTCTCTAATTTTGATAGAGTTTAAATTCATCAAAATCTATAATATCAATTTTGTTTAATTAAATTCTCATAAATATGACTAGATGGTGCATCCATTTGAAGTTGCAGATGTTTGATATACTATTTTTTTCCCAAAAAAGAGCCCGGTCAAGGGTAGAGGAGTTTGACTATTATAGAGCTAAAATGAACTACAATTTCAAACAGAGTAACAAATACATATTGGTGATGTGGATGGAATTTACTGATGATTGATGATTTAAACCAAATTTAAAATCTTTTCAATGAAAACACACAAGAGCAACACATTTTTTTTATTAATTGCATCCATTAAGTAGTAGGAAGTTGATGAGTTGCAAGAAATGTTGCTGCAATGTCAGATCGAATGCTCCATCATTAATTTCCATTGGATTAAGATTAATGGATGCTTTGGGTAACCCTCTATCATTGACCTACCGACCATTTGTGAATTATGGCGATTCTCTCCACAGTCACATTCCGCAAATTGCTAATCCCATCTCTATCCATACGGCACTAGCTGTTCACGTGCTACTATTCCACATAATTTCGTAGTACTGGTCCCTTTGAGAGAGAAACTCATGCTCCTAATAGTACATAACATTGCAAAGGATGGACAACAACGGAACAAAAAAGGATAAAATTCAGGCTTTATTCATTTCAAAATCAACCATCTATCTACCAGGGGAAACTATCCATGCTATAGCAAAAAAAAATGGCATTTTGTCGTGGCATAGTTTAGCATTGATCCAAACACTGGCCAATGCAACTTGCCGCAGCACTCGTATACAATGAAAAAAAAATTAAGGTCAGCACATCCAGCCGATGCCACCAAGCAGAACATGCCCAACGAACTGGCCATGATGACCTAGTCTATGTGTCACTGCTGCTGATTGAGTCCTTGAATGAGAAACAGTGCAAAGAGCTGGATGAAAGCATCAGCACACTCACCCCCTCAATCATCACTCATCAGAGGAGTAATGCACATTACCAGCAACTACTTAGTCCATGCATGGATATATGTCCTAGGTCAAAGAACCCTTATAACAATGGTTGTTATGCCTTTTTGGCTTTTTTGCTGGGAGGGAAATGTGTTGGTTATGCTGTCATTAGCAGGGATAGTGGGCCCACCCACCCACATCAGAGTACACACTGGCAGTATTTGCTTGCCTGATTTTGTTTGCATAATTCTGCACATACACAAGAGTGTGCAGCTATTCTGATCTACTTTACGTTTGCCACTTGATTTTGCCATGCACATCTTCAGCTTTAGCATTGGTGCCCACTGAAGGCTCTGTTCGGTTATGCTGTGCCTGTGATATGCTGCTTTGTGATTTCTTCTGGCACAAAATGCATGTTTACAATAGGAATCAATGAAATGAGCTCTATGGATAATTTAAATTTCTGAAAAAAAATCAGCATGTGAACTGTGAAAATTGCACAAGGAAGGGACATTCCGATACATGCACAACATTCAAAACAGCTAGTTCGCTTGACCAACTTGAAGCTGCAATTGGGATGTTTGGATCCAACTAGTGCTAGTCCCTATCCAAAAGGTCAGTGACAGCAAGACGCTGAACTGCTGATATATATGTGGTGGTGATGTGAACAGAGGAAACGGTTAGGGAGTAGCCATCTCCTGATGAAGGCTTAGCAATTAATCTGCACCCATTAAAATTTCTCCCTCGTGTTGCCGAAAAGAAAAGGAGAAAAGGAATTGTACATGTGTGTGTGTGGGTTGATGCCAACGACCTGATGAAAGATTTGGTAGTGACAACCACTCTCCATGAGATGTATGGATCACCGGACGACAACCGACATTCGAGAGCAATATATGTGATGACCTAAGCTACAAGATGAAAGGACCCTTTTTCCCCAAAGCATGGGCAACTAGGGCATTGTTAATTGTTAATATAATACAGTTACATGACACAAACAGAGCTATATGATGCATCCTAGACAGGACAGAAGTTTCACTGCCATATGCATGATGTGCTCATCATATGAGCTAGCTGTAGTGGTCCTGCCTGCATGCTGTGCGAGAGATATATGTTGTGGTTGCGTGCATTCCGGGCTCAAAATTTTCTGAGTTCTTATTGGATAGAGGGGCCCCCCTTATGGCTCGTGCATTGTCCCCTAATCTTCAAGGAAAAAGTCTGCATATAATTGCATGTATACATACATGTCTGTTTGTTGGTATGGTTTTGGGCACATGTGATGAGCCTTGCACTGAGAATCTGAGATCCGGGCTTATGGTTGCCCTGGGTAGACTAGACAGGTAGTGTGCTGGTCTCATGAAGCATCAGTTGGTCATGGCGGTTGAGATCAATTGGGTTTTGACACTGTCTCAGCCAATGTTTTTTTTGACCCGTTTTCGCTGTCGAATTGCTTCGACAGATTGTAGCAACAACCTACTAGGTGAGTGCAATGGAGATCGATCAAACGAACACTGATGGATCAGTAACGGTTGAGACAGATCGACCATGTGGTGCACGGGAATTGAAGAACCAAGTGAATGAATCTGTAACCGTATAATATACATTGCGAGATTTCGTCGGCCAGCACAAAGAAATGATTATTGCATTTTTTTTATAAAAGAAGGAAGCAGCTGATTAACAAATAATAACCCAGAAAGGAAAAGTTTGAAGGAAAAGTTTAGAGGAAACTATTTTTATTAATAAACCAAAAAGACAAAAAAAAAAGAGGAAAAGAAAGGAAAGGTGATGAGAGGACAGCAATGCTAGCATTGGTAGTTTGGAGGCTTTGTGCTAAGCTTTGCCACCAAACGAATTGACATGCCACCAGGGCCAGGAGTAATCCCATCCACTGAATGCATGTGTCCAACCACCCTTTTCCTGACCCATAATCTGCAATCAACAACCTTCCTACCCAACTAACTAACCAACGCTTCCTCACTGATATAGTACAATTGTGGACTTCGCCAGCACTCAGGTCAACTCATGCAACAGTGCAAGTGCACATTGCATTCCAATCCATCACCTCTTTGAGTACCAGCTCAACAATCCTCTGGTCAGACATCTAGCTAGTAAAAAAAAAAAAAAAAAAAAGAATTCACCTAGAGTGCGAATGAGAGCAGTGAGAGTAACCAAGTGAGGCCACCAATGCAAGTCCAAATGCATGAATGCACTGTGCATTTCTTGAACAGCAGGTGAGAGTTCCGTCCGTCAATTCACTGTAGTTCCGTCCGTCAATTCACTGTACAAGCACTTTCGCTTTGAGTGCAGAGGCTGCAAAAAAACCGAAGTCAAAACCACTGTTTGCCCCCCTTCATTCATTTTACTTGTACCAAAAAAATTTAAGAGGAAGGAATTTAGGAGCCTAGCGTTTGGTAGCCGCTGCGTCTGTCCTTTTGCGCTGCGGTTCGTACAATCGTACACGACCAGCTTAGCCCCCTAATTGCTGTTTGGTGGATGGATTGGATCGATCGATCGCACCCGCCTCGCCTTTGGATGAACAAGAAACAATCGCTTGGCAACAAACAGGCTAAGAGGCCCTCTTTAATGGCGACAACTCTCTCTCTCGCCCGACGAGACCTGTATGAATCGCTCGATCGCCATTAGTCAGTGCCTGTCCAGTACCAGTCATGTACCCGTGAATCATAGTACGAACGTCCTTCATAATTTCAGTCAGATAATGCCATCGGTGAGATGTACATCATCGCAGAAATCTTGCAAAGTTCTTGGATCAATTCTCTTTTTCTTGTTTCTTTTTTGTTTATTAAAGAAAAACAATCCAATCACATATGTAGTATTGTAGTATAGTGGCTGATGACTGTGTGTGAAGTAACTTCCATTGCAAGTGAAGCACGCGAGAGATGGGAGTGAAAGCAACCCCTCCTCGCGCCCGTCCCATTCTGACCCGACCCGACCTTGCTGCTGAAGAATTGTCAGAACGAAGTTCTTTGAACTAACTGTCAGTCAGCTCTTCAGTGAATTCGGTATGGCTGGGACCTAATTTCACCCAACATCGAGTGTGACAGTCTCACTCCCTCCACTCTGCCCTTCATTTCCTGCCCAATTCTGTCGCTGTCTGCAAGCAGCAAGCTGCAAGCGTATATCCTCTCTTCGATCTCTTCATCCTCTGTATATATGCAAATATGTATATATAATTATATGTATCTATACGATCTGCCTTTGAGTGGGATATGATCCAAGCAACACCTTCGTCGCCGCACAAGCCTCCAGCTCTATCTATACTCCACAGCCTTGTAGCCGACGACACCTACACTGGTTGCAACGTCTCATCGTCGTCTCTTCTGGCTTGCTCACTCATACATCCACTCAATATAATACTGTTTGGTGGTAGTCTAGTAGACATTACCGAGATGATACGAGATGAATTTCAGGCAGATTTCTCTATTCATTTCTGCTCCATCTCCATCCAATCGCTTGCTTCGTCTCCAGTTCTCCTCCTGCAACCCGCCTTGCCACGCCACCTCAGACCTCACTCCTCTGCTCCTCCATATAAGAGCCCCTCCCGCGCTCTCGCCGTGCTCCTCCGTTCGTTCCCGGGTCAGTGCCGCCGCCGTCAGTACCAGATCAGTAGGTGGCCAGTCCATCATCTGCTCGTCCATTCGATCGAGCTTTCTTGCTCTTGACCGGCCAACCATTCACCGGCGAGCGCACAGCCAAGCGATCGTTCCCGCCATAAAGGAGAGAGAGCACACTGTTGCATTGCTGATTGCTCTGTCTCCTCCACCTCGCTTCCTGAGCAAGAACAAGAAGCAGCACAGAGGTTGCCGGTTGCGGTTGCACCATGAGGAGAGCAGGCGGGTTTGCGCGTGCCGGCCACGGCGCGGCGACGGCGGCGGGGCGGGCGACGCGGGTGCTGCGAGCCTCCGTCTCCGCGTTCTTCGCGGGGTACCACTGCTTCACGTCGGTCGCGGCGCTGCTGGTGCTCCCCTTCTCGGCCGCGGTGCTGGCGTCCGAGGCGATGATTGCGGCGCCATCGACGTCGCCCGGGATCCTGCGCGGCGTGGCGGCGCGGCTCCGCGCCGTGTTCGCCGCGGCGGGGTTCCCGCCGTCCCCCTTCTTCGCGCTGCTCGAGGCCAAGCTGTCGCAGACCGTCTTCACGTTCGCCGCCACGCTGCCCTTCGCGCTCACCTTCCTCCTCCTCGCCAAGGCCTGCGTCGCCGCCATGCTCCGCGACGACGACGCCACGTCGCCTCGGCGGCGCCGGATCGCCGTCGCCGTCGCCGCGCTCCCGCCGTGGCGGGCCGTGGCGCGCGCGTACCCGGCGGTGGTGGCGACGCACCTGCTGAACGCGTTCCTCATGCTGTCCGCCAACGCGGCGGTGTTCTCCCTGCTGCTGCTGGCGTTCGGCGCCGCCGACCTGCTGGGCCTTGGCGCCTCCCACTTCTGCACGCTGGCGCTCTCCGCTGCGGGCGCCATCGTCTACTCGCTGGCCATCGGCGTGGCCACGGTGGTGTGCAACCTCGCCGTGGTCGTGGCGGCGACGGAGGAGCCCCGGTGCGCGGGGCACGCGGCGGTGCTCCGGGCGTGCGTGGCGATCCGGGGCCGGGTGTCCACGGCGCTGGCGCTCGCGCTGCCCACCAATCTCGGCATGGCGGCGACCGAGGCACTCTTCGGGCTCCGCGTCGTCGCGCAGCGCCGGAGGGACGGCAGGCTCACGCCGGCAGTCGCCGGCGAGGCCTTCTCGATCGCGTACATCCATGCGATCTGCGTCGTGCTGGAGATCGTCGTCAGCTGCATGTTCTACCGGAGCTGCAAGAGGAGTGAGGCCGACGAGGTCAGAGAGCTCGAGCCAGAGGAGAAGGGTGACCTCCAGGCTTGATCACCTCTTCAACTTGAAAAAAAAACACAGAAATATAGTTTGTTTGTGTTTCTGATGAGAAGCAACAGGATCAGATGATAGGGTACAGAGCTGATCCAGAGAAATATATAGTGGTAAGCCAAGATAGATTTCTGCAAAGTGTTTCTTTTTCTTTTTTCTTTTTTTGCAAAGAAAATGGTAAAATTTGAGTTCAAATAAACGGTTATCTTGTACAGAAGGAAATACTCTCTTCAAGTGATGAAATAAGAAAGCAGGGGATTGGAAATTGTTTGGGGTTGTTATTTCTTTTATAGGACAAAAAAATAGGAGAATTAGAGACTTCACAAATTTGATGTACTCTGTTTTTTGGGTGACATTGGTAGCTTCAGAAACTTGTGGCCAATGTGAGTGCCACCAGCTTCTCAAAGAAGCAATTCAGATCTAATTTATTCAATTTCTGATTTTGAACAAAACAGCATGCTATCAGGTTGAAATGACACTCATATGTGAACCAAGAAACATGACTTCAGATAATTCTAGTTCATATACTGTAAGGTTCATAAGCTCATAATACAACAAGCCAACCATCAATTTACCACGGACATGATAAATCAACATCACCCAAGGTTCTATCCGTTCAGCAAGCTATCTGAACCTTTCTTGAGCTCCATGTTCATTTGCTCACATCAACCGTACTATGACTTATTCCCTCTCACAAAACACTATTGAAACAACCGAAATCAGCCGTGAAAACGATCAGCTAAGGGAGGTCGTATGGGCAATTTTTCATACTTCAGTTTGTTTATTGACACTAGCTTTGGTGGTACACGGATATGTCACATGCGGGCCTCTATGATTAAGCGGTGCTCAATGTTAAAGCCCTTAGCGTGTTTTTGTTGTGGCTCTTTTCTAGATAGAGCTTTTCAGCCTTGTTTAGTGGTTTCGTTCTTAGCAAGTTGAGTTTAGTTGGTTGGAGGTGATCGCCGTGGTTCGTTTTCTTTTCTTGAAATAGTTGTGCCCGTTAATATCAAATGCTACACCTCTCATTGTAAGGTTTAAGGACCAGTTTTTTTCCTTAAAAATTGGGCCATAACTCTCTTTTTTCTTCTTCTAATAAAATTAGTCTCAAACCTTTTGTCGTCGATCCTTTCGAAAAAATCTACCATAGACAATGCTACTATGGTGTGGCATGTTTGATTGTGTTATACTATTGTACTTGCTAAAACGGTATGTCCTATGCTGGTAAAAACGGAATATCCTTGTCAAAAACAAGAAAAACAAAAACAGTCCAAAAAAGCCATGTCATTTTCATCTTGTTTTCACATTTATAAAAAAATGGAAAAATAAAAGCGATCGAGATGACCGTCAATACGACTTCAAGTGGGTCTAATGTAAAAATCGAGATGGATCAGAGCAGGACTTTTATCCCAATCGTTTTCGTCCATAGCTGGTTGTTGCAACACTAGGCTTGGATCCGTATCTTAAGATCGGGACATCAACATGTAACATAGTAAAATGCACCATGCACATTTGATGGTGGCTAATGACAAGGCACCCTAATTAATGTGTTAATCTATTGAGCAATGTGCATGAGTGAGCGAACTTTATAGGTGTACATAGGAGTTGATTTACCTTGCTTGAATGTTGAATCCCATAGTTCAAGGTTGCGGCAATAGCCAATAACAATCAAGGAAGGAAGACGTAGCTCACAAACCACAATGGTGAAACTACTATGTGTAATGATAAAGACAACTTCTTGTGAGCCCAAAACAATATTTAGTTATCGAAATGTGAAAACAACTAATTATTCATATTCAAGGATATTTGTATCTGCTTTTATATTTATTTATATTGATTTTAAAAAACGGATAAAAAAATGCTGAGTGGATAATGTTTAGATTCATTGCAACCACAAGAAGTTTGACTGCCGTCCCACCACCTTCACTAGCAAGTCGCCCAAAATTGATGTATGGTTAAAGGATGAGCCTAGGAATATTATAGCACAACTTGAACTCTATTCCTTGAAGTCTATATAAACAAGTCCCAGTTATAACCAATTGGTACATATATTCAACATAAAACGAATACACATGATATAAACTCAGCATTAGCAACTAACCCGTTGTAAGTGAAGGTGATTACCTATCAATATATAAATAAGTCCGTTTTTTTAGAAAAAAAAAGAAAACTTTTCAAGAGCAATATCAGTTTCCAAATACCAGTGTTGGGCTATTTGGTTAACCGAAAACGAAGTGGTTTTTGATAAATGTAGACCAAAAACTTTCTTGCGTACTCTTCTTAACGCGTTTTGGCTTCGACAATGGGCAAGCTCGCAATGGAATGAGGATCACAAGGAGCAACTGGTCATGGTTGGTCGTTTCCTTGAGACGTCGGCGCTGCAATTTTTTAGCTCCAAAGGATGGTTATCTTCAAGATTAATTGGTCATGTTTAGCTTAAACTTTATTTCGTTTTGGTTCCTAGCACGGTTGGTTGTTTTGTTGACAGCCAGTGTCTTTGTGCCCATTGGGTAAACTTTGTAATAATTGGTCTGATTCTATCTTTTGATAGAAGAAGCCGGGTATAAATTATCCTTTATCTAAAAAAAATACCAGAACTCAGAACTCTCCAATACTAAACTGGCAGGTCTTCGAAATCTTTAGACTCGGGACGTCAGGACAGAAGAAGCGTGCCAATGCAGAGAAGCCACGTGGGCTAGCTTTGCTCTCCAAATCATTAAAGGCCATCTAAATTTTGGCTTTCGCTACTAGGCCCATGCTTAGCAGGGCGTAAAGTGGAAGAGGAAAAGCCCAAATCCGCACTTCGGCAGGTCTAAAAAACACTTGCCGTTGCAGGTTTGCAGATCGAGCCCGGCGGATAGAATAGAAGCAAGCAGTAGTAGGTCGGTTTGCCGATAAGTAGTACCACATCGCGTGTTAGGCTGTCTCCAACAGCACACCCATAAGACCATCCATTCCCATAATAGCTCGTGTATAGTGAAAAAGAGCCCTCCAACAGATAACGCAAACGAGTACCCACTTTGCCTCCTGAGGAGAGAGGGCAGCCAAAAATGCGTCGCTCTCTCTCCTCAACCCATACCTGCGCCATCGATGATGGTGGGACCCGCAACGAGGAAGGCAACGACGCGGCATGGGCAGGACCGTGACCGGAGGCCGCCGGCGCAACCATGGTGGGGCGCCCCGCGTGTGCGCCGGGCAGGGTGCGGCCACCCGTGGCAGAGGCGACGACCATGGCGTGGCAGCCGTAGATCTCGCGGTGAAGGCGGAGCAGAGGTGGAGATTCGGGCGGCGGAGGCGGAGCAGAGGTGGAGATTCGGACGTCGGCACCTGTGAGCGCGAGCCTCCGCTCGTCCATCGCGTCCGCGCCGGTCGTCGTCACGGCGCCCGCGCCCAGCAAGACGAAGCTGACGAAGAACAAGTACGCAGCGGCGGCGGACGGGGCGACGGGCGCTGGGGCGTTGGGGGCGGAGCTCGCTCGCCGGCGCTCGCGGAGTCTGGAGGCAGAGCGCCGGGGGCGTCCCGCGTCCTGTGACTCCTCGGTGGGGCCGTGGCGAGGTGGAGGGGATGGGGGCAGGGAGGTGATGCGGCGGCTCACCCGCCGAGCTGCGGCGACGCTCTGCCTCGGCACTGGTGGCGGCTTCGGTTCGGCATCGCGCTGGCTGCTCGGGCCTCCTGCTTGTGCGTGCTCTGTTGGAGAAGCTGAGTTTTTAGGCCGTGATCCATCTACTGTGCGTCACCGAGATAATCGAATGGGTACCCTCCTCTGTTGGAGACAGTCTTAGCGAACGCCCGTCCCCAGAGACGCATAAAAGCAGGCTGCGGGCCGGCGTTGAAACTCATCTTTGCGCTTGGGGCAATGACGCAGCTTATGAGGTAATACCGAGGCGCGTCAATTGCTGGTTGAAAACTATTTCCAAACCCCCTTTGCGGCCCACCAGGGCCTCAGAGAATTTCTGGAAGGGCTCCCTCTTATCAGGGTAAAGCCCACAATCCATAACTGAATGTTTTGTTGTCTGACTTACATGAGCCTAGCATGCTCTCTCTGTCAGATGTCTATAACGGATGCAGGTTTGAACTCAATTTATCCCAAGGATTGCAGCAATGTCATTTTGTTTCTCTATTGGAGTTTTGGAATGTACTAATATGTTTTAAATTGTAGTTTGTTTGACTTTTTAACCATAACTTTGACCACTCGTCTTATTTAAAAATTTATGTCAAATATTTTTTTTTGGCTTGCTTTACTAATTTGCACTAATTTTTTAACAAGATGAGTGGTCAAAATTGGGGCAAAAAAATCAATCATACTATAATTTGGAACGGATAGAGTATATATTATAACATTTATTTACTCCTAGAAAAAAATGCGTAGTTCTTGGTTACGCCATTTTGACTTTCTGACCATGTTTCATAGATGAAAATGTACATGATATACACTCGTTAGTTGATCAGGAAACAACTCGTTGTCAATATAATCAAGCCCGTTGTTTTAGAAAAAGAAAACTTTTCAAGAGTAATACCAGTTTCCAAATAACAGAACTCAGCAATCTCCAATACTTCAAATTGGCAGTCTTCCAAAATCTTCAGACTCAGGACGTCAGGACAAAGAGGCATGGCAATACAGAGAAGGCACGTTTTTTTTTTTTTAGAAATTGCAAAGAAGGCACGTGGGCCAGCCTTGTTCTCAAAATCATTAAAGCCCATGTGAATCTTGGCTTTCGCTACTAGGCCCATGCTTAGCAGGGCGTAAAGTGGAAAAGGAAAAGCCCAAATCCGCACTTCGGCAGCTCTAAAAAACTTGGCGTTGCAGGCTTGCAGATCGAGCCCGGCGGATAGAATAGAAGCGGCAGTAGCAGTAGGTCGGTTTGCCGTATCCACAGAGATGAATAAAAGCAGGCTGCGGGCCGGCGTTGAAACGCATCTTTGCGCTTGGGGCAATGACGCGGCTCATGAGGTTATACCGAGGCGCGTCAATTGCTGGTTGAAAACTATTTCCAAACCCCCTCTGCGGCCCACCCGGGCCTAGAGAATTTCTGGAAGGGATCCCTCTAACCAGGGTAAAGCCCACAATCCATAACTGAAATTTTGTTGTGTGACTTACATGGGCCGCCTAACAATGCACCCTCCGTCAAGTGTGTTCGGTCATTAACGGGTGAAGGTTCCCCTCAAAAAAAAAAAAAAAAAAAAAAAAAACGGGATCTGGTTTGAACTTGATTGATCCCAAGGACTGCAGCGATGTCATTTTGTTTCTCTACTGGAGTTTTGGAATGTACATATATTGTCGACAGAGTACTCTTGTTAACATATATACTCCTAGAAGAAGAAAAGAAATACGTTGTTCTTGGTTACGGCGTTTTGACTTTCGGACCAGATGAACAGCACAGGCCGGTGCTATTATACAATGTACATGAGCTAAATAATAATATTTAGTTATTCAAATGGAAAATAAATAATAACCAATTATTTATATTTGATGATAGTTGTATCTATATTTATATTTCCATTAATTTTAAAATGGGGATAATAATATAAAAAATGTGCTATCCGATGACATTAACAACGCTAGTACCTAATGATGACCATGCACCTCGAATGCATGATCCTAGAGTTACCTAGGTGCGACATCATGGTGATCCCACATAGCCCAAGGGACGAAGTTGAGCCAAAGAAGAAATTAAATTTAAGGACTATAATACACTTTGATATGTAGCGGGTGAAAGTAAGCTCAAAATATACAAACTTTTATTTAACGGCCTAAAACAGTCACTCCGATAATCTTCAGATAAAACTAAGCTTCCAAGAAAAAATTGAGAACTTTTTTTTTCGAGACTGCGCCGTTGCGCGTATTTCAAAATTGAGAACTGATTAAGGCCACTAAACATGAGCACACAAGAGACAAGTACTATTTGAGGAACGCAAGGCCACCGAGGGCAAACACCAGGACGAGCGGCAAGAGGGAGACCCACAGCACCGTCTTTCCGGCGGCGTGCCAACTGCCGTCCACGTCGTCGCGCGGCACCACCCAGAAACCCAACGACGCCTCGGCGAGACCAAAGATCACTACGGCGCCGAGGACGCCGTAATACAGGTACGCCGGTGCACTGCCATTCAAGCGGAGGAAGATGCCTGCCGGGGCCTTGAAGATGATGAGCGCGAGCGCGGCAGCGCTCAGGACAACGCCGGACGAGATCAGCGCCACCGGCACCCTAGCCGGATGGAGTCTGGCCTCGGCGATCAGCTCCAGCAATGCACCCGGGAAGGCCATTTAATTTCATTTCAGTCGGTACTGTTGCTTCGTGGATTATATATGTTCCTTGTTGTTGTTGTTGTTGTGTGTGTGTGCATGGCAGCATGGAAGAGAGAGAGGGGGATGAATAGCTGTTTATATAGCTTGGACTGGCCGGCAAACGAGAGGAAAGAAACATTCCGTGTCCCCTCCTGTCAACTGTCATTTTCATATGCATGCTTATATGTGCAGCCTCTGATATGTTCTCTATCCTGTTCATTTGTTTTACATTAGACTAGACTAGCCCACTAGGGAGTCTTTTTACGCTTTTCCAGGCATGATGTACACATAGAGCTAGGGTGCTTCGTCACTTCGTCTGTTTCCTCCCAGTTTTCAACAAGCACTGAATCTGGCCACTTTGTTTATTGAAAGACTAGTAGTCCATCATCCCAAGATAGTATAATAAGACTTTCTAATTAAGTTTGTCTCTAATAAAGTTACCTTACCAAATTTATGAAGCAACATTAACATCGACTATATTTAAAAGACAGCATGAAAATATGTTTCATAGTAGATGTAACACTAGTACAGAATTTTTTTTAGAAATTCCTGAAGTTTTTATGATGCAATGCCTGAAGGAGCACTGGTTGATGAGCTCAAGTTTTTAGTTCATGTGAATTTTATTGATTATGAATGTAATTTTCTTAGTAGAGTTGGTAATATAGCAACACATGCTATGGCTGCCCTAAGTTATGGTTGCATCGAAGGGGAGGAACTCATCACAAGTTCAGTCCCTGATGACTTATCAGTTTGAGTAGTGGAATTGTCAAGTTTTAAAAAAATGGTTTCCAGAGAGGTTTGAAAAACCTCTACAATGCCACCGATTGTAAAAGTAAGTGATTTCAAGAATGATTCTCTTAAGATAACCATCCTTAAAAATCGATTTTTAGATGTGGTTGACTTAAGTCCACCATCCTTAAAAATAATTTTTAGAAATTTTAAAAATCATTTAGAGTATAACAAAAATAAGAAAAAAAAGTTTAAAGTCGCTCAAAGGGCCGATTGACCACAGCTCACAAGATTTGTATATTGAGCAAGTGCATACTTCAGGGATTACCTACAACTTCTTGCTTCGCATGTTTTATCTCCTACCATCATATGATGTTGTCGTACTAGTATGTATGAATATTGTAATCAATATTTTGACCCATAATAAACAATCTTAAATAAGAAAAATTTTGACTATAAAGTTTCAGATCTCGTCGAGTACTACAACTTTGATATAAGACATTTCTCCATCAAAGGTTATTTGAAAAATCCATAAATTCGAAATTCAAAATCTGAGACCTAATTTAAGGTTCAAACATTCATATATTTGGAACCCTGAATGATCTCAAACAAAGAATTTATCAACTATAAAGTTTTATATCTTGTCGAGCTCTACAATTTTGATATCAATCTTGTTTCTGTCATACTTCATTTAAAAAGATATAAATTTATTTGTGATGTGGCTATTTTTAACTGATCCTAAAAGTTGTTTTTAGGGACACTGCCTCCTGCGAAGTTTTGAGGCGGCATGCTAATAAAACCACCTCTATTAGAAAAGGGAAGCTGAGACCTGATTTAAGGTTCAAACATTCATATATTTGCAACTCTAAATGATCTCAAACAAAGAATTTATCAACTATAAAGTTTAATATCTTGTCCAGCTCTACAATTTTGATATAAATCTTGTCTCTGTCGTACTTCATTTTAAAAATATATGAATTTATTTGTGATGCGACTATTTTTAACTGCTCCTAAAAGTTGTTTTTAGGGACATTGCCCCTGCGAAGGTTTGAGGCGGCGTGCTAATAAAACCACCTCTATTACCCTGCGAAGGTTTGAGGCGGCGTGCTAATAAAACCACCTCTATTAAAAAAGGGAGGTGTCTCCAAAAATATTTTTTGTACTAGTGTAAAATTATGCTAATTTATTATTACATCATCATCATTTTGAATTTTTTATCAAACTTATTAGGACAATTTGAGTAAGGAAGGGCGTGAAACCGTATTTATGAAATGTTCTTTGAATTTTCCCTATATTTGTGCTGCGCTGATCACTGAAAAAACATACAATCTTAGCATCCGAGTTGATTATTATTCTTACACGTTGTCGGAAGACAGAGAGAAAAGCAAGCAAGCTGAAATTTCAGTACCTGCTGAATCCCTTTTTGTTCGATGACGCATGAAGAAAGAACGAGAATCTTCTCCTAAAGTGAAGTGATGTTCGACTCCAAATTTGCCGCATCTTCTTGCTCCTTTAGTTCAATGCAACCGCCCTTTGGAACGACCGACCGAACGACCAGTCTGAACTGATCCAACATACGATTTCTGGAACTCCTTTTTTCTATAATTAGTCGTCAGTCATAGCTTACCCAACATATTACGGTGCCCTTAATTGCAGAGAACAGCAGAAGCTGTATGTTTCACATTGGTTCTGAAAGAAGTGAACTTGCTCGCTCGCTGACAATCTCTTGCAGAGAACAGCAGAAGCTGTATGTTTCACATTGGTTCTGAAAGAAGTGAACTTGCTCGCTCGCTGACAATCTCTTGGGTAAAGTTCATTGCCCAAGCATCGGACTACTAGAGTAACTGAATGAGTTTTATTTGTAGCAAACTTGCTTTTTATTTTTGACAAACAGGAGGGAACTTGCTACTGATGATGCGATGCACCGTTATTAGGATCAATTATATAAATATATAAATATAAATATTTAAATATACAACAAATACACACAAGAGAAGCCAAATCCACAGGACATCAGCATCCTCACGACCTCTCAAGACAGCTACATCTACATAGCACAACAGCACTAGATGACACACGGGCTCTAAAACCCGTTCGCGAAAAAACACAACCACATTTTCTGTGGCCCATTGGACGTTTTCTTTTTTGAGCATCGTCCATTGGACGTTGCGGCCTACCTCAATCAGGCCCACAAAACACGTGGGCACGACAAACAGAAACTAGGTACTTGAGAAACGCGAGCTAGGCGAACAAGAGGCATAAGGGAAACCCACAGCACCGTCTTGCCGGCGGCGTGCCAAGCGTCAACGTCGCGCGGCACGACCCAGAAACCGAAAGACGCCATGGCCAGACCAAAGATCACTACGCCACTGAGGATGCCGTAGTACAGGCTAGGCCGGCGTGCTCCCCGTGCAAGCGGAGGAAGATGCCTGCCGGGGCCTTGAAAACGATGAGCGCGAGCGCGGCGGCGCTCAGGACGACGCCGAGCGAGATCAGCGCCACCCGCAACCTCGCCGGGTTGCGCCTGGCCTCGGCGATCAGCTCCACCAATGCACCTGGAAACGGCATTATTTCGTTGCGGCGTGTGGTGCGTGCGTGTGTGAGTGAGAGTCTGGTAGTGGTATAGAGGCATAGAGCTACGGCGTGTATATATAGCAGCGACTGGCCAGTGGAGAAGAACGAGAGGAAAGTAAACATTTTTTTTCTCGAATACGCAAAAGGTTTGCGCATCATTGTATTAAGAAGAAGAGAGTTTTACAGGTTTTGTCTGGGGTGGATACAAATTTGAAACAAAGCCCGCCACCCCAAGACCTCGTACAACACGGACTACTCACGCACTAAACATTCTAGTTTTTGCGCACCGCCGACCCACAAGTCGGCGGTGTGCTTGATGTTGCTGAGAACTTGGTGGAGAGTGGCCTCGCGCCTCCAAAGCACCTTGCATTCCTCTCCTTCCGATCTCCTGCGCGATGACAGAAGAGTGAATCTGCCCCACGTCGCTTGACCCCGTGCCACTTCATCCGCCATAGGTCCCACCATTGCTCAATTGACGGGCTCCAATCCTCGAGGTGTCGGCTCTTAGTGTTGCGAGGACGGCCCACCACACCTGGCGGGAAAAGGAGCATTCGGCGATGATATGGTCGATCGTTTCTGGCTCCTGGTCGCAGAGGTAGCAGTTGTCGTTCGCTTGCAGCCCGTGCTTGTGTCGCCTGTCCGCCGTCCATTGGCGCTTGAGGATGGAGAGCCAGAGGAAGATCCTGACCCTTAGCGGCGCCCACGTCTTCCGCATCCTCGCGCACCCCGGATTGGATGGGAACCCGCCAGAGTGCTCTGCAGCGGATTTGGCGGTATACTTGCCGTCGGCCGTCCACTTCCAAACCACCCGGTCTTCCTCGGCGAGTGAGTACCACCCGGTCAAGTCTCGTGCCGAGGGTTTAGGTAGTCCCGGGCCACCGCGACTGATATCCCCCCGGAAATCTGTCGTATCCAGGTGCGGCCCGATGGACCCCACTGTAGTCCCTCGGCGACTGTGGTCCGCCGGATGTCCCTTGCGCCGACGTGGTCCATGAGCAACGGCGCGACAATGGTTGTATTATTCATTACACAACACATTCCAGTGGAGGTGACCGGCGCTCAAGCGCGGCCCCCTGGCCCGCGGCGCCTCCGCGGTCGGTGCTGCCTCGCGCCTGCGAACAGCTCGCCCAGCGCCCTGGCGTCTCCTGGTCTCCCCTCGAACATCGCGTCCAGCTTCTGTTGACCCTCCTCCGTAGGCTCTGACTCGATGAAGCCCATCTTCTGCATGGCGATGATCTCGCCCCTCTTCGCCACCGGGTACTTGGAGAGGGGGTTGGCGGCGATCCGCCTGCTCCGTGTAGGCAACTTGATGGAGCCGGAGTCGGCCACCCTGGTCGGAAGTAGAGGGGAGGCCGCCTTGTGAAAGACGCGCTTGGCGAAGTTCTTCAGCCGCCCCGTGAAGGAGCCGTCCTTGTCCGGTGTGCCCGTCTCATCAGTCGGCGAGGACGACCGCCTGAAGACGGGGGTGGAGAACCCCGGCGGTGGCTCGTCGTCGAAGGCCGCGACCCCGGACGGGCTACCTGATGCCCCGCACAGGTAGGCCCTGCCCAGAGCCGATGGCTCCTCCGTCACCTCTCCCATGGTCCTTCGGCGTGACACGGGCGACTCGGAGCTCCCGCTCGGCGGCCCCGCCCGCCGGGGTACCGAACGCCGGCTGTAGCACTGCAGGTAAGTCGTCGTCCAGAGCGACGGCCCCGGGGTGCTCGACGGCCCCCGCCGGAGTGCCCCCCGGTGCGTCGTGGTCGTCGCGCAGAGAAAGGGAACCCGCGTACGCCGCCGTCCACCCCTCGTCAGCGTCCGCCAAGGTCTCCCAGCTTGGAGGGGTGAAGTGCTGCTCCGCCGCGCGCAAGTAAGCGCCTCGGACGAGGAATCCCGGCGGTCCATCATCACAGAGTTCGTCTCCCCAATGGTTGAGGAGGGCCAGAGTGCCCTCTCCCGAGCAGTCCACTCCCCCGCGGACCGGAGTGGGCGGGTCGGACTCCTCCATCCAGTCGCCCCCAGCCTCGTCAAACAGACGGTCAGCAGCGCCGAACCCAGCAGCAGCAGGAACCGGGACGCGCACGGCCTGCTCACCCCAAACTTCCAGTAGAGCGAGCGTGCCCCTCGCGTCGGAGCTTTCCGCGTCCACCTCGGGTGGCTGAAGGCTCCCTGCCAAGCCACCCGTAGCGGGCGTGTCCACGCCGGACGGCGAGTCCTCCGCGCGCCGCTGTGTGTCCTCCGTGATCGGCGCGCTCTCCTCTTCGCGTGGGTCCTCCGGCGTTGCCGTGTGGGGCGGCGTGTTCCCCGCCACGCGACCCCCTTGCGCCGCCGTGTCGGTTCCATCGCCTGCCGCAGCCGGAACAGCCTGCTGGGGCGCCGCGCTCCCCGCGCCGTCGCCCCCCGTCTCAACGAACTCGCGCGCGGCCGAAGTGTTCCCGCACTCCGATCTTCCCGCTGGTGGAGTGGCCGGCCGGAGTAGCTGTTCCGCAGCCCCACTCCCCTGCATCAGCGCCGTTGTTGGTGCGGGCTGGATCCGCGGCGTCGTAGGAGCGGGCGCGCGGCCGTCGGCGCCCAGGACCGTGGCTGTCGGGGCGGTCATGGCGCTGCCGCCCGGCGCCCTCGGCCTCCACACCCTGATGATGCGAGGTCCCGTCGCTGGCGGACCATGCTGCTTGCCCGCCTGAGAGCCGTAGTGCGGGGTCGTGGCCGAGCCGGCGGGTCCAGAGGCGGCGACCTGCGCAGCGGCGGCGTTGGCCAGGTGTCCCCTCGGCCTCCGAGCGTGTCTGCCCGCAGGTGGGTGACCGTCCCCTGGTCGCGCCCGATTGTTGTCGTTGCGTCGTCGCGTGGCGTGCGGGCCAGCAGGAGCCGCCAGCGTGCCTGCCTCCGCCGTTGCCGGTGCCCTGTCACCTCCGCGCGCATGTGTGGAGCTGCCCTGGCGAGCCGGCGCGCCCCTGGGCGGAGGCCTTTTGGCGCGCACCACCTCTGCATAGGGCCGACTCCCGCCGGCGGTGGTACTTTGGACGGCCGTGGCTGCCCCCGAGCCGTTGGCCGCCCCCGTGCTCCAGCCCCGGTTTCCCCTGGTCCGTCTGTCCCGGCGCAGGTCGCGGTGGAAGGAGCCGTCTGGTGTGCCCCTCTCACACGGGAAGCCGTAGAATTTTGGTCCCGGCCCCCAACCGGGAGGCGGGCCACCGAAGTCGTCGTGATCCCAGCCGCCACCCCCGGGCGACTGGTGGTGAGGTGGACCTGGCTGAGACGGCGGCGGGTTGAAGTCCGCAACACCCCTGAGGTGAATGAAGACCTCGTAGCCGAGTACCTTCTTCTCCGCGATGTTGAGGAAGTTCACCGGCTCCACTTCGTTCTCGCCGATCCCCAGCCAGCAGGTCTGTGGGATGTAGCTTGGGTCGGCGGTCCAAGCTGTGACCTTGTAGGAGGCCATGTCCTCGGCGTTGACGGTGTCGAGCTCCACGGACTGCACCCAGCACGCGGGCGCCAGAATCTTTGCGGCCGTGTCCTCCCTCCACGCGTGCGGAGGAATGCCCTCGAGCACGAGGCTGACGCGGAAGCGGAGGCACCCGTCCACCGAGCTCCTGTGTCGCGTCCATGGCTGGAAAACCAAGGCGGTTTGGCCGAACGGCATCGGCGCCCTCGCCAAGATGCTGTCCCGCCGCTCCTGGTTGGCGCAGAAGATGAGGAAGGCCTCGGGGAAGAAACGCCTGACCAGCAGCTCCTCTGGCGGCACCCCGATGGCTGCTGCAATGGTGTTCTTGACGTCGGCAATGGCCACCTCGGAGTTGCATTGGGGGTACCCCACAAGGGAGTACAGGAGTTGCAGTTCCGCGGCATCAATCTGAGCGTCCCTTTTGATGTAGCACCAGGACTCCTTGGGACGGAGGCGCGGATCGCCAGGCCGGAGCTGCACGGCGTCTCCGTCGATGTCCGAGGAAGGCGTCGGTGACGGCGTGGGGCCATGATCCCCGACCGGGGTCTCTGGCGATCCTGGGGGCGGGGGCGGAGACGGAGAACGCCCCCCGGCGTTCCCCGAGGCCCTCGGGCTGGATTCCCGCCGGCGCTTTGGAGCGCGCCCCCGCGTTCGCCGCAGCGTCCCGAAGAGCCGCCGCCGCCGGCTTGGTGCAGTCTCTGGCAATGTGGTCGAGGCCGTGGCAGTTCCAGCACCTCGCTTCGCGCTTGCAAGCTGCGATCTTGTGGCCACCGGCGCCACAGTTGAGGCACCGACCTTCCGGCATCCTCCGACGGCGCACGGGCGCGGAGCCAGAGGCCGCGGCCGGGCCACGCCTGGGCGGCGTGCGGCGCGTGGTGGGCTCCGGGGCCTTGCGAGGGAGCACCTCTTGCCACCCCGCCCGGTCCGGTTGAGAGGCGCGACGGTCGGGGCCGAGGCGCGCCGTAGCGGGCGGACGCGGCACGGGGTCGGGGCCCAGGCGTAAGGCCACCGCGGGTCGGCGAGAGTAGACGGGGCCCAGCCTGCGGTGCGCCGGTGCCCGGGGAGCAGGGTCGGGGCCAATGCGGTGCCTGGCAGCTGTCCTCGCCGCCGGCGCCGTTGTCGCCGTGGGTTGCGACCCCGCCGCGCCGCGCGCCCTGAGTCGCTGCCGATGGTTGGGCCTGGACGCGGCGGTTCCCTTCTCCACCATGCCCGCACGAGTGCCTGTCCTGCCAGCGCTCTCCCCGAGCACGGCGGACTGGGCGGGGCGGTAAGGCCCGCGGTCGAACAGGTGGTGGGCACCTCCCGCTGCTGGACCCCCGGCGCTGGGTGCTGGAGAACCCCCGGTCGCGGACGCCCCTGCGCCGGTACCGGAGCCGTTCCCAGGTGAAGCAGTCGAGGAAGAAGGTCCGCCGGCGCCCACCCCTGGCGGTACGACGGCGATGACGCTGGCGATCACCGGCTTGGGCGCGTTGGCGCCGAACGGGCTTGACGTGGCTGGACGGGTCGCCGCGGGCGGCACCTGCTGCTGGGGTAGCGCCGACGGCACCCCGGAGGACGGAGACGGCGCAGTGGTGCCGGGCCCGCTGGTGGTGGCGGCGCCGCCACCTAGGGTTCCGCCGCCGCGCCAATCCGGCATGCCCTGCACGGGGCCTCGGTCCCGGCGGGGTCTCCCCGACCACCGGCCGAGGACGAGACGTCCGTGGAGGAAGGCGGCGGCCGGAGACGAGGGCGGTGGCGGCGGCGACTCCGCCTCGTCGTCGGAAAGCAGTCCGAAACCATGCCCTCCGCCCGCCGCCAAACTTGTTCCGGCCGGAAGACATGGGGAAGAAGGAAGGAGCTTGGGGAGAGAGGGCCTTACCTCCGGCCGGTGGGGAAGGGGTGGCCGCCGGTGCCGGGGTGGCGGCCGGCGGGCTGGTGGCGGCGGGGGGGGGGGAGGGGGGGGGTGGGCTCTCGGGTTCCATTCTTCTCGCGCAGCATTTTCGGAAGCAGATGTGAGAATTAAAAGTAAACATTCCGTGTGGCAATCCTGGGTACTGTGTATCTTCTCTGTCTTGTTCTGGTTATGCTTTTCATGGTCTGTTTACTCTGTCTTGTTCTGGTTACGCTTTTCATGGTCTGTCACTTTCCAACAAGCACCGATTCTGTTCACTTTTTACTTGTGGGATGGTTGACCCATCGATCCATGCAACACGAAGAGAGGCACCAGATCCAGTTTGAGTTATCTGCTTGATCCATATGCTCCGGTGGATATTATAATAAATGGTTGACTCATATAGTTACGATACTGAAATTTCACTGAACTGAACCCAACTTATATGACCTATAGATTCAGAAAAATAGAGATAGTATCTAGAGTACGAACTAATTGATAGGCAAGACGCAAGAGTTTCCTAGCTAGTAGTATAAAATACATGTGAACGATAGATGCCTTAAAACAGTGGATGCCAACTCTATAAACAGCAAAATAACAAACTAAACAATAAACATAAGTACTTTGCTTATGTTATGTCTGATATTGTACTGGTTTCGCAAAAAGGAAAAAAAACAACGCACTGTGAACCCCGGATTCATAGAAGCTAAAGAAACCAATGCACTGTGAACCTTGGATTCATATAAGCTATCTTAGATCTTTGATCTTTTTTCGTTGAAGGCAAAAACTATGGGGGAGATCCCCGCAACACTTCATTTTTCATTATAAAGAGGAAAACACACAACGGGTGAGAGAGTCACACAAAGCAATAGATCTTTGATCTTCGCACATGGCAACACTGATGTAGAAATTGAGTCTGTGTAAGTTATGTTCCAGTACGACAAAAATTTGGTCCAAGAATCCAGATTGTGAAAATCCGCTTGAAAGTCACTGAAATAATAATTCACATATGCGGAGGCATATCAGCATACGTACTTGCATTTACCATCTACCAACAATTATTCAATGTTTAGTGCCGTGAAACTCGCAATCTGGTGGCACGTGGCCACTCCGCCCTGGTTGGACATTGTGCCACAGCACGTAGAAGACACAATATACGTTTTACTCACATTTTGCTTCAGTCTTGCAAATGAATAACAGCATAAACTAAAATTTCTTCAATCATATTCACTAAGACCTTTCACAAATAATAGCTCATTCTGAAGACCGGCTTCTCCATTGCCTCTTTTAAACATTTATTAAGAGCATAACAAGATGATATATGCAAAATATTTTAAGAGACCAGATACTTAACATTTAAGCTATTAATTACAATTTGTTTGGAGGGCAACTCAAAAGCATAGAGATGCAGATATGATTAAATGAAAGGCATAATATGAAAAGGTGATAATTGTGCAAATAAAGTACTGTTTTCTCAAATATTTGAAGCCTGGATATTTCATCTTATAGAGATGCAGTGCATGTTCTATATAACTACAGAAATAACCACTGTTTACTGCATGTTATAGTGCAAATGTGTACCAAGTAATGAGCCAATGAACAGCTGATGCAGGATTTTCATTTTTCGACCACGAGCAATTGTTGAGTAGACTAACTATTAAATGAAATACCTTTTCTACTTATCAATTAGGTAGCTGCCCCAAATTTCTTCAGGCTTCTCTCATGTAGAGAAGATTCACAGCAGACTAGCAGGCCAGGTTTTCTTTTGGGTACAGTCTAACTATAACATTCCAACGGAGAAGCACAAAACTACTTGGAAAAAATGATGCCAGGAATCATAGAATGTTAACCATAATGGCAGCAACTACAGCTATAAGCATGGCAGGGCCAGGTTATAAACGCATTGTCAGATTTTATTCAGACAGATAAAGGTTCATATTTTCAGACAAGTAGTGTGTATCTAACCAAGAGGGACGGCTTGCTATTTCAGATGCAGGGTGAACTCTCAAAGAGACAATAAACCTTGAAACTAAACAAATCAATAGTAGCGCAAAACTACTGCAAAAATATATCAATCTCCAATCAGTGCAAATAAAACAGAATGAAACTGATAAATCGGTGGTGAGCACACAGAAGATTCTAAATAGTATAGCACCAAAATAATACAGGCCCCATGGACACAAGATAGATTAGATGCATGTAACATGCTCAGTTGTAGTGTTGTTCTTGTTTTAAAAATTCTTACGTCACTGCAGTCCATAGGTCAGGCTCCATGTACATTTATTTGTTATAAATTTTACTCCAACGCAATATTAGAAACAAAACTAATATCTGAGGGGGGAGTATGGTCTAGGATCTCATGCTCATAGTACTCCACTAAACCAAAATGGCAAGCGAGCATTCTCACTATACCTTGCTTTTTCACAGATTGGCCATCCTTTGTCATGATCGTGTTTGAATATTTGGCAAGAGAACTCCATCTTGAGAAATGCCCAAATTATCCTAACCATAACAAACCAAAAGTTAATCAAAAGGTGGTTTCACTACAGACCCATAAGGCAGTAGGACATGGGCAGAATTAGGTCCATTCACTCCTTGAAGTTTTACAACAACTACCAAGAATGGCTGATGAGAGTTTTTCTAATATTTATGTTGCTGAAAGTGTCAAATGTCCTCAACTGGCCACCTGCTGTTGGTAACACAGTCCCATGGATGATCTCCACACACCGCAGCCAGGCATGAATGGTGCTGCAACAGGTGGTGCGCTACAATTGCGCAAAATTATTATTTTTTTGTTGTTGCAGAAACATTCAGTAGCTAGAGAAAAATTCATCTCTTTTAACACAGCTATCAAACGTTGTTACAATGAAAGGAATGTACTTCTGAACATCCATCATATTCAGGACAACTGCATATATTTCAGTTCAAAAAGGAAAAACACATTGTACAGGTTATTGGACCTGAGTTGACTTGTAATGTGACCACTACCATCAATACAAAGGGAATACTCTTGTCAAAAAAATACAAAGGGAATACAAATAGGGTGGTCTTAATGGTCCAGTGAAAAAACTTACATTCAGTGCTGTGTTAGGCATTCCATCGAGCATGTGGTCGAAGCACCGGCAGGCATGCGTTCCGGCCAGTAGCGGAACCATTACGTGCCCGTGACATTAAGTGCCGGTGCTGATCGTGCCCGTGACATGAATATAGAAGGAAGGACGTCTGGCGCGGTCCTCGGTAACATTACGTGTGGGATAGATGCGAACAGGCAGGCTGTCGGTGCCACAACAACTGACGTATATGACATCTACATCAACGATGGCACCAGCCATTATTCCTACAGACTAAAGGTGCGACCATCTTGCTAGATCTCCTAATTACAATTTTAATTTCTCTCTTAGGATATTTTAAATTTGGCCATTCCATAATTACAATTCATAGATGAGAGTAGACCAATAAGAAAACTGTGAAAGAAATGAAAGCCGGTCTTGAATTACTCTGAATAAATAAGTCTTTATAATCCTTATCGACCATGACTTATAATTTTTTAGTTCACTTTAATATACCTTCATTAGACTTCTTCGAGTTTATATGTTAAGAATCTAGAGGACCATGATCCATGGAGATATAAATAAAGCCAATATCAAAAAATGCAAACCTTCAGAATTATAAAAAGATAACTAACTAATCCCATAATATTTCCTTTAAACTTATCTTGACCCCAAAGTTTGTATTCAAATTGACCACATCATCGACATTGTGAAAATAATATATTGTAATATATACCTATATAATTTGTAACTAAATTATCCATCTCAACCTTTACAAAAAAATTAGCAAAAATCTCTCAAATATACATGTAAAAGCTAATATACGCTATTATGGAAAACAATTCAACATCCATAACAATATGTGTACAAACCTATTTGAAATACACACTTCTCCCAATATTATGATGAATCTATGCACAAAGCTATGCGCCGTTGCATAGACCATGGAAATATGTATACATTAGGATACTATTCTTTTATAAGGTTATGAAGGGTGGTAAAATATCATTAGATAATCATGTAGTAATGACACTTACGACCCACTTTAATTTATCTTAATATTGATGATAATAAATATTTACATGTCGTTGATCTTGAAAAATATTTAAACAATTTGATTTGAAACATTATATCATATATCATATGAATATTAGTAATTTAATTCCAAGAATTTAGCATAACAATATTAATACAATATAATAAATTCAAACCACTATTTATGTTATTTTAATAAAATAAAAATGAAAATTTTGAAAAAAATACAATAAGGATTGGAATTTAAATTAACATGCGAACAAGAGACGAAAGTTAAGATATAGATTTTTCTGATATTACATAAAGTGATAAGAGTTTATATTTTAAGTTTATGTTTCAAATAAATAGGTATTTTATAGAAAAAAATAAGGATTAATCCTAGAATTTATTACTCATAACACGCTCAATATAAAAAGGTAGATCCTAACGTTCTTACAAACCCTCGAACATTTTGCCATGAAATTTGTAGACTATGATCACCATTGTAAACTATAGTGGTTGTATCTGAGCAATTAATAAGATCAAAATTTTGGAAAAAGAATCAAACTTTAGGTTCATGTGTCAAAATGTAGATCGTAGTGAAAGACATCATAATTTAAAAATGTTTCAACTAAAAATGTATTTGAGATAAACACAAGTACTTTGTAAAAATCAATAACATATAGTTTATAGAAACTAAAAATATGCTATAGATCAGTACTTTATTATGTACCTATATTTTAACACATTAGTGAAGAGAAAAAATATTTAATATATGTTATTTTTATTAGATAACATCTTCTATAATTGTAACCCGTGCGAGAGCACGGGTTGATGGACTAGTAAATTATAATTTGGATGGAGGGAGTATATTTTAAGCATACTAAGAAATATAGTTAGTAATTACCTAAGAGCATCTCCAAGGAACTTTGCAAATGGACTTTGCATTTGTTGTTGTTTGTAAAGTCCCAAAACAAAATGCAAAGTAAAAAAATAGGCCACCTCCAAGGGCTTTGGCAAATTAAGTTGGCAATTTCTCAAAGTGGACCCGATCGGTTCTTTTTTTCCATCACGCGCTTGCTCCCGGAGGGGCAGAGAGCGGCGGTGGAGACCTCCAGCGAGCACAAGAAGTCGCTGCTGTTGCCTCGAATCGACGCCGGTAAGCGGTGTCAAGGCCTCGCGGTGGCCTGCACCAGCTCTGCGGGCGTTGAGGCGAGCAAGCAAGCAAGCACCGGCTTGCCGTGCGAGCAAATAAAGCAAATCAACAAGCAAGCAAGCAAATTAACAAGAAATCAAGCACGATAGTCTGCGTTCAGGCTAGCAGCGAGCCGGCGCGAGGAGGCAGGTCGCGACTCACGAGTAGCCCGCGACGGCGTCCGCAGCAGCCGCACGAGTCCACGACGGCTGCGCGAGCTCACCGCCAACTGTCGTGTGAGATCCGAGGGCGGCGGCACAAGATCGCGACGGCGCGCGAGCTCCCGCCGGCAGTTGCGCTCTCCACAACGGAGTGCGAGCTCTCCACGGCGGCTTCGATGCACCGGCATGCGAGGCCCACGGTGGCACGCGAGGACCGGCGGCAGTTCGCGAGGCTCTTAAGGGCGTGTTTGGTTGCCGTATGAGGCGAGCCAGGCTGCATCCAGCCGACCAGGCCAAGATTAGCCAGTCTGAGTGCATGCAGGGGCTGGTGTTTGGTTGCCTGGATACCAGGAGCCTGGCCAGCTGGAGATGTTGTTTGGTTTTGGTTGCATTGCATGAGATTCAAATGTTGTACATGCAGGGACCGTGTTTGGTTTCCTGCATGCATGGTGGTGGCGTTACCCATGGCTGGTTGTGGTATGGTTACCACCAACCTTACAAATTTTGTTTTCACTTGTTTTCATTCCGATTACAAGCAAAATAAATAAGATTACAATAGCTTAAAAAGAAGATAACCTAATAGCGCCACCAGAACTAGGATTATTACAACTTTGACCCAAATGGCACACCAATGATAATGGTTAACTTGAGCTTCTTCAATGATGGGTGGTTCGAGCATAGGTTGATGAAGTGGTTGAAGTACAGGTGCAGCTTGAGGATGAAACACATTAGGACCAAAGAATGCTTGCATTGCCTCACCTTCTGTGTTGTACTTTTTATAGCAATTACCAGGGTATTTGTGCACTTGTTCATGTGCCTTTGCCCAACTGGAGTACACTCCAGGAACCCTCCCAACATGAACAACATACCATGCCATCCCTAAAGTATGAAACAAATGAAGATCTGCTCAGAATCAAGAGAAAGCATCATTTGCAATGAACATGTGCTCAGATTTAGAAAAAAATGCATCACAGGCATTGGGCATGTGCTCAGAAAAAATGATGAAGCATCATAGGCATTGGACAAGTTCTCAGAATCAAATAACAAGCACAATTCAAGTGCCCAAATAAGTTTGACATCATTGGCAATGGACTCAAGGTCAGATTGCCATAAGTTTCAAATTACTCCACCAGCTAGGTTGATCTAGGGAGCAGGGTCATGGCTAACTAGCACACTAACTATAGGTTAGTGTTAGTAAGTAATGCGATGAACCGCACAAAAGAGTCGGTCACCTCCACTACACAACCACCAAACCGTTGTTAGTTAGGCACAAAAGAAGCCTCCCCTGCACAAACCACCAGAACTGCACAAAAGGATCAACCCCAAGCTGCCTAGGCACCTCAAGCATAGTAGTGCTTGCCCAAATGGCCCCTGAGCCACAGGACCTTGTGAGCATCAGACCACTGAACAAAAGAAGTGCCAAGTGCCTTGTTGTCCAGGAGGTGACCATAAGCAAACATGAGGGCTTCTTCAGTGAAGCCTGGAATGAACATGACACCCATACAGATCAGGGTGAACATCCTCAACCTTGGTGGACCTGATAGCATTAACAACATCTTTCACTGCCTCTGACATCCCACCTAGCACTACAACATCCTCATCAGACAGCAGGGACCTCTTCCTCTTGTTACCAGCTCCACCATCAGTTTTAATTGTAGCTTCAGTAGTGTCAGTCTTGGCACTCACAGATCTCGATAGCATCGCCTTGAGGGAGCTCTCGGCCACATCGAAGGTGTGCCAAGTGGCTCATTGGAGCCCATAGCCCACTTCCCCGTTGCTTGACCATTGGCAAATATCATCATCATCTGCTTGTAGTTTTGGATGGGCTTGTTCAGCAGTGGAGCATCATTGGGATGGTCCTGGAATTAGAAGAAACCTCATATTAGAGATGAACAACATGGAACTTAATGGAACCTCATATTAGAGATGAACAACATGGAACTTAATGAACAAGTTGGAAGGTTAGTATACCTTAATGTGACCATTGTAGTGCTCCTCCTCAAGCACAATCATGCAGCTGTCCTCATCCCATTGAGCTCCACTGAGGTCCCTAAGTTTTGACAGCTTCACCCACCTCTGCCTCCACTTTCTCATGTGGTTATACACTTGAGTACTAGTCACCTCCCGACCACGAACTCTTTCGGGGCCTTGGCAACTTTCTTGAGGTGCACCTCTTTGAACCCTTGTCCGTCCTCACACCGCTAATCGCAGACACATCTGCTAAGCATGTAGCGAGACATGGGCTCGACCACCTAAGAGTGGTCCTCTGGCGAGCAAGGACCCGTGATGCTCATATGAACCCTTCATCATCGGCCCCATCATTATCAGCCCCGCCCCAAGACCCGGATCAGCCCTAGCCCTGACCCAAATTGACCCAAGCGGCCTCGGAAGAGCAAACCATGTACCCATCGGCTCCGGGAAAACAAGGTCATCAAAGCAAGCATCTCTTGGTCAGCCATATCCTAATTCATCATTGAACATGCCCAATGCCTCAGCACAAGTGTAGTATCACAAAAAATATTTCATCATTGCACATCCCAAATGACTCACCAAGTTAAGTGTAATAGAACTCATAGAATTTCATCATTGCACATGCCCAAATGCATCATAAAAGTTTGTCATCATTGGCCACAAAAGCTGGACCTTTGCAAATGAAACAATGCCCCATAATACTACCTTTACACACTTGTGTGAGCATAGAATTGTGAGGCTCAGTTTCATTTCCAAAGGTCAACAAGTTGTTGACACAGCCTCAGATCATTGATAGAGAAACATCATTGATATTGCAATTGCCTCAGATATAATGTAGTATGAAATAAACAAACACATCATTGCTATTGCCATTGCCTCAGATTAAGTCTAGCATCCAGAAACTAAAACATTATTGCTATTGCCCAATGCCTCAGATTAAGAGCAATAACACATCATACAAATTGTTCAGAGTGCATAGAAGATGAGAGTACAAGACATGTCCAACATAGAATGAGGTACAAAACAAGTTCAGCATACAAAAATAACTCCTCAGGGTGAGGGTGATTGTCATCTATATGATCAGGATGAGGGTGATTGTTGGTCTCTCTTGGTACCCAAGAAAACTCCTCAGGGACTATCTCATCAGAACCAAAACTGAGAATCCAGTTATGGAGAATACAAAGATGCAATAACCAGCCTCACTTGAGTCCTAAACCTATGAAATGGTTTGTGGGTGTCAATGATGCGAAAACGTCCCTTCAAAGCACCAAATGCCCTTTCTACAAAGGACTCTCAAGCCGCAATGCCTCGGGTTAAACAACTCTTTAGCATTGGTTGGGTAGTTTCTGTTGGCATATTCCTTTAGATGATATCTAACACCTCTATATGGAGGAAGAAAGCCAGGCCGACATGCATATCCAGCATCAACTAGATGGAACTTGCCTAAAACAAACAGTTACAAGTGAATTAGCTACAATATTAGATGCATTTACATTAGTTTTCAATGCCAATAGTTCATTTTTTACCTCCTTCAACCCTTAACCCATCCTCCCTCTGCAATGCATCAGCAAGAATTGTTGCATCATGAGCTGAACCCTCCCAACCAGCCAATACATATGTGAATTTCAAGTCAAAGCTAACAGCAGCTAAGACATTTTGAGTTGGGGCATTCTTTCTACCCCTAAATGCAGCCTGCATCTTCATTGGAACCTTGGCATACACATGGGTACCATCAATGGCCCCAACACATTCCTACAAGACACCAATCCATGCATATGTGGCTTAATATGAGGTAATGCAGAATATTCAACCAACAAACCTATAAAAACATGTTCTTTACCTTAAAATAAGGGTACCATCTATGGCTGTTGCTAATCTTTTACGGTGTCCGAGAGCTTGGAGGCCTAATCATTTCATTTCTAAGTTCACCAACAAGAAACAACACATCTTTGAAGTGGCGGTGGACCTCTCTATAGACCTCCTCCGCTTTGCTTGACAACTCTAAATCGTTGGTTGTGACCAACAATGTGTAAGAACATGGCAACTTGCTCTTCAACACAAGAGTTTATGGTGTCTACAAGTAGCTTCCTATCCCTAAGCAAAGTTGCACATAGTGAAAAATGGCAGCCTTCTCATCCTAAGCATGTTCACACACTCAATGTCATTGTAGTTGTACATAATGTTCAGGTTCTTTTGCCTCTCCTTATCTCTCGATGCACATTGGACCATAACCGATCCGAGGTCAAGTTAGACTCAAGCACTCTAATCCTAGCCATGAGCAGGGAGTACATAGCGTGATGAGAGCAGCAAAAGACGGGCAACAAGCATGCGTCTTTTACGATGCAAATCCATCTAGAAAATATATCAAATGAAGCCGTGTTACTAACAGTTATCAAAACAAAGCAATGGGCAACAAGAAAAGATATAAATAACCATGAACATCACAGAACTGGACAATAGCTCACCGAGAAATAAAAATCATCACAGGCAAGGGCAATAGCTCATCTAACTATAGATCATCATCATGGGCAATGGCAATAGCTCGCTTAAATGTACATCATCATCATAGGCAACAAGAATATCTCGGTAAAATAAGCATCATCATCACAAATTTCTCGGGCTCAAAGAATCACGGTAAAAAAACCATAATCATAAAAGCCTCGGGCTCAAAGATTCACAACAAAGTAACCATCATCATCACGGAACCGCACAAACACTACCGTGCTATAGAATCAAAGAGGGAGGAGAGGGAGAAGATGAACAAAGTACCCACGTCAACAACCGGGAGCACCGGCAAGAGCCCACGAGGAGGTGAGAGGGGGAGATCTGCAAGAACAAACAATAAAAATGGAATGCATACACAAGTTAGCATTTTTCATATAAAGAACAAGAAATAACAACTTGAGCACACAGATCTGTACCTTAGAAATCAAATCGGGGCGCTCGCATCCGCATCAAGAACGGATTAGACCTAGGGTTTGCAAATCGGTGGAAGAAAACAAAAAAAGGGGGAAACTCACTTGCTAGGTTCGAGAGTCGTCGATCCGCACCACCTACATCAAATCCAGAGAGAGGGGATGCATGAAGAACACAAGAATCAAGCAAGAACACAAGAACAGGAGAGGGGAAGGGGGAAAAGCACCCACCGGCGGCAAAGACTGAGAGCGGCAAGAAGAGAAGAAGGAGGCGGGAGGGGGATATATAGGGCGGTAAGAGGCGGGAACGAGGGCAGATCATGGCGGGAACGAGGGCGGTGACCCTAGGGTTTTCGCGCCATCTCCGCGCGCACGGGAGGAGCCAGGCGCGACAGCCCGCGAGAGCACGCGGCGAGCCTGGCTGGAGAGGAACGACGAATTCGGTCGTTCTTTTCGGGCCTGGCTGGAGGGCGAGTTTTGCATCCCGCGGGACAGGCTGGGGAGGGAGACCAGGCAACCAAACACGCGCAAGTTGCATCCCGTGATGCATGTATGGACCGGTGTGGGCAACCAAACACGCCCTAAAATGCCAACCCGTGTGCGACTTGGCAATTATGCCAAGTTTGCTCTCTCAAATGCCAAGTTGCTCAAAATACAAACTACATATGCAAAACCATTGGCGGCCTCATTTTCAGCTTTTTGCCAAATTCTCAAATGCAAATTCCCTTAGAGATGCTCTAACAATGAACAACATCTAAGTTTCTCCGTTTGAAGTTTGAACAACATCAAATGCAAATGGTAGACTCAAATCACAAATCTCCATGTACTAGTGGGCCAGAGTGCGAGTACCGTCGAGGCCTACTTGGAATGTGAGAAATTTTTCGCGTTCATGTGTTCCACTGAAATTTAATTGCTGTACAGTTTCTGCGAAATTCGTGTTCCTAACAGGTTCGTAGCACATTTTTCTCAAAAAAAAAAAAAACCCCGGGTTCGCAGCACATGCATAAGTTGGTCCCCAAATCTGTTGTGGACGTAGTCCTCGTCGGACGAGGATTCCCTGCATCGCGTCTGTAGAGGCCATCCGCTACGCACGTATGTTCAGCGTGCGACGCGTGGACAAGGCAACGAATCGACGAGCGACGACGCCGCCTTCTCCCGTACCACTCGGCTTGGCTTCACCAGCCATGGCTCGTATGTTGAGTGAGGCACGCTAGCTCGGCTCAGGCTCTCTCTCTTGCCGCCGCCACCGAATCCATGGCCTGTGGGTCGGATTGAAGCAGGGCGCAGCTTCGCCGCCGGCGGCCGGCCCTCGTGCAGCTCCGCCGGCGCGTCGCCGCCTCCGGGCGTCCCTCGCGCAGGCCGCTGGCGGCCGTCCCTTGTGCAGCTCCGCCGTCTGCTCGCGTGCGCCGCCGCTACCGCCGGGTGTCCCTCACGGAGCTCCACCGTCAAGTCGCGCGTCGTTGCGTCCCTGAGCTCCACCACCAGGCGACCTCGGCCTAGCAGCCGCAAGCCGCACCATAGGCTGCGCTTTGGGAGCTCCGCCCCGGCCGCCGCGGGACGAGCGAGCCAGCTCCGCCGCGCCGCGACGCCATGGCCAGCACGCCCCTGCGTGGCGAGCTCTGCCCTGGTCGCCACGAGACGCGCGGTCGAGCTGTGCCCCAGCCGATGCAAGACGTTGTGAGCTTCCTCCATGGTAAGAACACACATTATAAATGTATTCTTCCTCTGAATTGAATTGCCTAGTGAGCATAAACAATGCCTTGAAACCCATTAATAAATTGAAAATTGGTTGATGGCTACGCATTAACAGAGTATCTGATGATCTGCAAACCTGTCTCTTCACTACACATTGAAGCAGTGGAATTATACATGCCTTTTTAATGTTAGAGTAGCTGGCCATTGACGGGTAAACAACAATGTTGTTAATTGATTTCTCTCCTACTGTGTTATTGTGCTTAGGCTTACTAGTCTACATGGTGTCAGCAGATAATTAGAAGGTCTGTGGATTCTGATCATGAGAAGCTAGTATAGTCTGTGCGTTCTTGTTTCCTCATGGAAGACATGCTTCTGCAAGAGTATCAACCATGGCAGCTGCGGGAGCAATGCATCTTTGGATGGTTTTATAGTCTGGAAGATAGGATCAATGTTGATACCTGTTGTGTCAAAATGACCTATTAATGGTCTGACATGATTGATGTGAAATGTAATTCTTCTGAATGTGAAATACATATTCTTTCTTTTTAGTTAAAAATATGCCATGTTGAGTGGTTTTGAAGTCTAGAATGTGATATTGATTTATAAAATATATATAAGACTGATGTTACTGAAACAAAAGAGTTCTAAGCTATAGCATAGCTTGGCAATTCTTGTCCATCCCATTCATGACCATCAGTAGAATTATTTCCAGCAAGCTTCCATTCCGTCTTCATAATGTACAGGGCAGTATGCCTTGTTGAAGCATCAGTAGTTTCAATGTGCCGTTGGTGATGACGAAGTAAATACAGACCAAGGTTATCTGTAATTTCAGTACCATTCTTAGCATTTGGAATTTCAGTACCAACAATAACTATCCCAAACCTGTCATCTAGCCTAGCCGAATTGGAATCATGTGAAGAAGAAGAACCACATAGCTGCAATGCTGGACGACAACCAAAGGAAGGCAACGGTGTTGGCCGGATTGAAAGAACAGCAAGCAGAGGCCATGAACGCTGCAACTGAATACTTCTCTCCTCGTGCACTGCCAATCCATAGAAGCAAGCCTGCTGACACTTGGCGCTGCAGTAGGGGAATTGCTGCTCCACATTTTGTCAAACATCTATGCTGCAGAAACAGAGAGAACACCATACTTGCTCAAATCAGCAGCCAGGACCATGCAGAACACATCTCGTGGTGGAGAAGGGATCGGTGAAGCCATTGTCACATCCTCGTGGAGACAGGTGAGGCACACGAGCGTGTCCGCGGGAACGTCGCCCGAGACGTCGATGGCCATGAGGTCGCCGAGCGTGGCGAGCTGGAGCTGCCCACCACCACCAGCACCGACGTCATCTACGCTGAGGTTCAGTCGAGCTCCACCAAGCAGCACGACAGAGCCCTGGCACCACCGGGCGCCGAGGTTCGGTCGCAGACGGGAGCAGGTGCTAATACGGAGGCGGCGACTTGAGCGGATCCGGCGGCGGCCGGCGATGGAGGCCGAGCACGCCGCGTACTGAGTAGGAGCCGAACCCTGGGTGAAGCGAGGATGAAGCCAAGCCGACCGAGAGTGGGACAGGAGGAGACGGCTTCCTGGTCGTTGCGAGCCAAAGAGAAGCCAAGCCGAGAGTCCTTCCCACGGTCATGAGCGTCTGATGCGTCGGGTGCCGACGTGTCTTACGCTGAGGCTGCGTATGCAGCGGACTCGATCTACAGACGCGATGTAGCGAATCCGCTCCCGTAGTCGTCAGCATGAGTGGACTACTCAGCGGACGCGCACGCCGCTGCCCGCTCTTGCCATTTCCGGAAGGTCGTGAGTGGGCGCCATGGCGTATGCCTTCTTTCTGCATGCTATCCCCAAGCAGGGAGTTCGCAGATCAGTCACGTTGTCATCCCATCCATTCGCCTGATCACGCGGTGTGGGGGTGGGTGGGGAGGATGCAGATGAAATTGGGGTTTTCGCCAGCACAGGGGAACGCTCTCTCTGCTGCACTGCTGCTACATTAGACAGCTATACTAGCCGTAGTTCTATTCTACCACTACAAGGCTCGCAACAGACTAAAACCTCCGGCGAATAAACCTCTCGCTCGTTCCTGATCTCTCTCTCTCTCTCTCTCTCACACACACACACAGCAGCGAAATGGCGTCTCTGAGTGCATTGCTGGAGCTGATCGCGGAGGCCAGGCTCAATCCGGCGAGGGTGCCGGTGGCGCTGATCTCGTTCGGCGTCGTCCTGAGCACCGCTGCTCTGTCGCTCATCGTTTTGAAGGCCCCGGCAGGCATCTTCCTCCACCTGCACGGCAGCACGCCGGCGTACCTGTACTACGGCGTCCTCACCGCCGTGGCGATCTTTGGTCTGGCCGAGGTGTCTTTCGGCTACTGGGTGGTGCCGCGCGACGTGGATGGCTGGCACGCCGCCGCCAAGACGGTGCTGTGGGTTTCACTCTTGCCTCTCATCCTAGTGTTTGCTCTTGGCGGCCTTGCGCTCCTTAGCTAGTAAGTAGTAGCTGTTGTTTTGTCATGTGCTCGTGTTTAGTGGGCCTGATTGGGGTAGTAGGCGTCTTAGGTGTGCCTTGCTATATCCCCTCTATACATACCTCCTCTAGTGGTCTCTTCTTATTTGGTTCAAATTTGCACCCAACGTCCATTGAGGTCGTGAGGATGCTGCTGTCTTGTGGGTATTTGGCTTCTTAATTAGCAACGTCTGATATCGCTTCTCTCATGTAATTGCTGTATTTAATTTGTCCCAATAATAATTCATTCATTGCGTCAGTAATTCTGTAACAAGTTCTCTATTGTCCAGTTGTACCTACCACCTCTGTTCTGTGCATCTCTGAACACATGGTCCAAACTCGAAACTGAGCAACGACGTAACCAAGAAACAAATTCGTATCGCTGCCGCCCTCGCGATCTATAATTTCAATCACGAACAAGAATATTCTATCATCCTTCCAATCATCGTAATTTAGGCCCAAAGGAGCCAGTACAGTCGTAGTTCTCCTCGACATTGCGCAAGGGAATCAGAGTACGCCGTACCTTGATTGCTTTCGCTGTTTTCGTTGTTGCTTTCTGTCAGGTATTGTCGTATGACGCTTTTCTCTGGGTACATGGTGCGGGCTGGTCTCCGGTTTTTTACAAACCAATGAATCTGGCGAGATGATGCGAACCTAACAATGGGCTCCAGTACAGGGCGAGATGGTCAGTCCGGTGGAGAAAACTTCACGACTCGCCGCCGTCCGCAGGGAGTGGTGTAGCTTGTCCACCGCGTCGCCGGTCCCGGCCCCGCGTTCCGCCGGGCCGCCGTCGTAATCCGGGCTCCCGCCTCCCGTCTCCAACCCCGTGCTCCCGTCGCCGGCTCCCGGGTGTCACGACGCCGACACCGCCATCTGCCTCCACGGGCGCCGCCGCGCCGGCCAGCCTCGGGCGCCGCTGTGGCGGTGAGGAATGTCGGCGGGTCGGGGAAGCCGCGGCCTCCCGCGCACGCGGCCGTTGCTGGCGCCGCGACGGCGGGCGCGTTCGTGGCGGCGTCCTTCGCGAGCGTCGCGCTCTGGGCCGCGACGCGGGGCTTCGCCGCGTCCCGCGTCATCGGCAACCGGGGTGTTCGGGACCGTGTGCAAGGGCATCGTCCCCGACACGGGCGCCATGGTCGCCGGGCAAGTTCATCTCCGCGGCAGCCCGAGCTCCTGCGGACGACGACGTACGGGCAACCCATCGCCGAACCGGTTCACTGATACTACCTGATAATCGACGGCGGGCTGTACCAGGAGATGGCGCAGATCACACGGTGTTCACACGGAGATCCGCGACTTACAAGATGCCGCCGCCGCTGCTGTTCACAGTTTCACACGGTGCACGAGCAGACGGGCATGCTCCCGCTCCCGCCAGCGTGGATGGGTTGCAAGGACGAGGCCAACTGAAACGGCTAGTTCGGGTGCGCTAGATTGCAGTGGCAGTGGCACTGGTCATCAGCGTTTCTTCTCTTTGATTGGTCGTTTAGTTTTCGAGTCGTTCGTGAAGGTTAGTTAGGCGCTAAAGTATTGAATGGTCGTCTTCGAGTCATTCACTCCTCCATGGCTGATGGCTCCATGTCATTTGATTTGCTGATCAGCATTGCATTTCCATGCGTGTAGCCGGTTCTGATCGAATCAGCGAATCTGTAATGCTTCAGCAGGCGGACAGTCCGTCCCCAACTTCCCCTGCCGAACAGAGCTGAGCCACTTCCAAAAACCATGTGCACACTAGGCAACCAACCTCACTTCCAAGTGGGGCCCAGTTCCACGTGCTCAGGTTAGGTCCACTCCTCTCAATGTTGGCGAGGTCGTTGGGCGTTGAGGAGGGTGACCGGCAACAAAGGGAACGGGAGGAGCTTTGGGCAACATCTTGGAAATATAGATGACCCCGCCTTAGTCTAATTATCATTATGTTTTTCTGTCAAACCTTTAGTTTGAATCCATTCTGAAAATATAGATGTAACCTAGAGAGAATACAAAGGAAATGAGTTCGATATATCTTCATGTGCTCTAATCTCAACATGTCAATTGGCTGAGAACTAATTAATTGATTGAGAAACGGTAGAAGATTATCTTATTATGAGTATATGATTGGTTTTTGTGAGTTTTTAATCAAAGGCTGAATCTATAATGATAGTTGGTTAGATAAAAAAACACTTATGGAATCTAAATATATATTTTTTTAAAAAAATATGATCCTCCGGAAAAGGGGAAACGAGTTGATAATGGTTGAAATAAAGGGGAGAACCAGCACGCTATGTTTTTTCAACCTAAATTGAACTTTTCTGGGTAATAGAAATTACATATCGCAAGGACGCCAGTCAGCCAGTGGCACTATTTTGTTTCTCTATTGGAATATAGTGTTAGGATCCGGATGAATCCCTAATAATAACTGGGTAGAATTGAAGAATTCGGGAAGGAAGCAGTTTGGAATTGGGGAATTTGGGGAAGAACAGACAGAGTTTAGGAGAGAGAACAAAGTCTGAATATTGGGGAGTTCGGGAAAAAGTGTTTTACAAGTAGATCGATGACTTTGCCGCTACGGCAACTCTCGGCTTATATACGCCAGTTACAACTCAACACATATCAACAGAATAAACCAGACCCATTAGGCTCGCGAAGCATCATTTTCAGGACTTGACTCTTGCGTGATTGAAGACGCCTTCTGTTGTCGGATAACCTTTAGGAGATGGTGTAAAGCCGGCACATAGTCAGTTGCTGACATTGCCCTCTTCATAAGAAGCAGCTTGACCCCAAGCTGCACATGACGAAAACCTCCTATTCAGATCAGCAGACTTCCTCCCAAGTTGTCAACTGAGAAGATATACCCGCCCACTGCACTTGGATCTACATAAAACTGAGGGTCCCTTTTGAAAGCGGCGACTGACAAAACTCAGAGGCTGCAGCTACTGTTCGTGGCCGTCGGAAATGATCCCAGATCTTTATCAACTTGAGTAGCAGCAGGAACATATTCCTTCAATTGCGAAACATGAACTGGATGGATTTTAGCATCTGCTGGCAGGTCCAATTTATAGGCAACAACTCCAATTTGAGCCAGAATGGTGAAAGGCCCAAAGTGCCTGACGCTCAACTTACTATTTCCCCTAGCTGCAACTGAGGACTGAATGTAAGGTTGTAGTCTAAGATACACATGATCTCTCACTTGCCCTTTCTGACCTGCCTTTATCTGCTTGATGTTTCATCCTTTGTTGGGCTCTGTGCAGATTATGATACAACAGATCATGTAATAACTTCTTTTCCAACAACCATTGCCCTAGATCAAGAGCATGACAATGCACTGGAGAGGGAATACCCAGTGTCTTTGGCTGGTATCCGTACAATGCTTCAAAAGGAGAGAGCCCCAATGTAGAATGATAGCTTGTATTATACCACTGTTCAACCAAAGTTAGCCATTTATGCCATTGTTTAGGACAAGAATGCACACTATACCTGAGGAATGTCTCAAGGCACTTACTGGGCCTCTTAATCTGCCCATCAGTCCACGGGTGATAAGAGGAGCACATTAGCAACTTTGCATCAGACAACTTGATCAATTCTTTCTAGAAATGGCTAGTGAAAATCTTGCCCCTGTCAGAAACCAGACCCTCAGGCATCCCATGCAACATGTATACATTGTCCAAGAAAGCTTGTGCCACCTTTTCTACGGTAAAGGGGTGGGCCAATGGCACAAAGTGTGCATACTTTGTGAACTTATCAATAATCACCAGAACTGTATCAAATCTGTTGGACTTGGGAAGACCCTCAACAAAATCCATACAGACTACTTTCCAAGCTTGGTCTTTGACTGGCAATGGTTGCAACAAACCAGGAGTCTTACAATGCTTAGTCTTTGCTTGTTGACAAACAAAACAGGATTTGATGAAATCCTTAATATCCTGCTTCATGTTATGCCAGGTAAAGATTTGCTTGATTCTGTGGTAGGTTGGTAAATAACCAGAGTGACCCGCAACCCCACTCTGATGAACAGCCTACATTATGTGGGACTGTGCCAATTTATTTTCTCCCAGCTATACTTTGCCATTCAGCCTGATAACACCTTCATATGAACCTAGCTGAAGTAGGAGGACTTTCTTTCAAATCCTTCAACAACTACAAGGCTTTTGGGTCATCCTCATAACCCAACTGCAGTTTAGTCATTCATTCTTGATACAAGCTTGAGATTGCAAGAATAGCATCTAGGTGAGGGCATCTAGACAATGCATCTGCAGCCTATTTGTTATTTCTTGCTTGTACACAACTTTGTACAGCAAATCCATATGGTTTCTGGAACTTGTTTTTTTTTTTTTGTCTATGATTAGTCGTCAGTCATAGCCTACCCAACATATTACGGTGGCCTTAATTCTAGAGAGAACAGAAGCTGTATGTTTCACAATCTTGGAGTGTTCATTGCCCGAGCAGGACTACTAGAGTACCAAGAATGAGTTCTTATTAATTTGTAGTTTACTTGCTTTTTCTTTTTGACAAACAGGACGGAACTTACTACTGATGCCATGCACCGTTAAAATATTTAAATACAACAATACACACGAGAGAAGCCAAATCCACAAGACAGCAGCATCTTCACGACCTCAAGTCAAGACAGCTACATACCACAACAGCACTAGGTTTCGTCTGGATGATCCCATCCAGTATAATCTGCGGCCCACTGGACGTTGTTGGGCTGCAAATTTGAACCAAATAAAGAAGAGACCACACCTAAGACGCCTACCTCGATCTGGCCCACTAAACATGAGTACACGTCAAACAAAAACACTATTTGAGGAAGGCAAAGCCGCCAAGAGCAAAGACAAGGCAAGAGGGAAACCCACAGCACCGTCTTGCCGGCGGCGTGCCAGCCGTCAGCGTCGTCGCGTGGCACCACCCAGTAGCCGAAAGACGACATTGCCAGACCAAAAATCACTACGGTGCCGAGGATGCCGTAGTACAGGTACACCGGCGTGCTGCCGTGCAGGCGGAGGAAGATGCCTCCCGGAGCCTTGAAGATGATGAGCGCGACTGCGCGAGCGCGGCGGTGCTCAGTACGACGCCAAGCGAGATCAGCGCCACCGGCAGCCTCGCCGGGTTGCGCCGGGCCTCGGCGATCAGCTCAAGCCATGCACCCGGGAATGGCATTATTATTTCGGTGCTGCGTGTGCGTGTATGAGAGAGAGATCAGGAGCGAGCTTGCGTGTGTGGTAGTCTGGTAGTGGTATAGAGGCATAGAGCTACGGAGTGTATATATAGCAGCGACTGGCCAGTGGAGAAGAACGGGAGGAAAGTAAACATTCCGTATGGCAATCCTGGGGTACTATCTTCTCTGTTCTGGTTACGTTATTCATGGTTCTCTGTCTTGTTCTGGTTACGCTTTTCATGGCCTGTACCTTCTCTGTCTTGTTCTGGTAACGCTTTTCATGGTCTGTACCTAGCTCTGTCTTGTTCTGGTTACGCTTGGCCTGTCACTGTCATGTTCTGGTTACGCTTTTCATCTTTTCATTGTAACAAGCAAGTAGTACTTCCTCTTTTTTGGTCTTATTCCTCCCAATTTCCAACAAGCACCGATTCTGTTCACTTTTTACTTGTGGAATGGTTGACCCATCGATCCATGCAACACGAAGAGAGGCACCGAATCCAGTTTGAATTATCTGCTTGATCCATATGCTCTGGTGGATATTATAATAAATGGATTGAAATTGAAAAGGAACATCATCATATACACTAAAATTTCACTGAATGCACCCAACTGATGACCTATAGATTCAGAAAAATAGAAATACTATAAGAAGAGTGGAACAAACTGATGATAGGCAAGACGCACGAGTTTCCTATCTTATACTACTAAGAGCAACTCCAACAGTTTTAAAATCAAATCTATAGTTTTCTTGCCTCAAAACCAAATGCTTAAGTGAAAAAAGAAGTCTTCTCCAACAGTTTGCTATTTGGGCTTGGCAAAAGAACTTAAGCATCCTCAAGCATTTTTGCCAAAATCACAAAATTAAGCGCCAACAAGTTGGCAAAAACTAGTTGGAAATTGGATACACGTGATCTTGCCAAGTGATGGAGCACTTGGCATATTTGACAAGTGAAGAGAGAATTTTGCCAAGCTCATAGAAATGCCAAGTAGTTTCTTGCCAACTTTTGTTGGAGACTGTTTTATGGTTTTGTGAAAATCCTGTGATCTTAATCTTTAAGAACTGTTGGAGTTGCTCTAAAAGAACCCAAATGATATCGTATCCACGCTTTCGGCCAGCCTCCGCGTCTCCGTGACCCCCCCTCCGTAATCCCGCTCCCGCACCATAACCCCCTTCCGTGCTAATCACGGAAGCGAAATAATTCTTCTCGCCCTCGGTCTTCTCCGCAACCGCCGCTCCCACCACGCCGCCCGGCTCCCAGATCTCGCCCCTCTCCTTCCTCTCTCTGGTGCAGCCGGTCGTCGCCCCTCGTGCGGCGAGTGTCGCCGGGTGTTGCGCCGGTCTTTGGTGCAGCCGGTGGTGTTCCTGCAGCGCACCCGCCCCCGCAAGCGCCCGGCCCCGCCGCCCGAGCCTGAGCCCCCCAGGGCCGCCGCCGACCCCCGGACGCTTCCTCTGCAGTCGACGCGGCGGCGGCGCTGCTCGCCGACGCGGGCTGCACGCTCCTTGAGTCCTTGTCCCGCCGCACCAGCCCCCGCTCCTCTCCTCGCCGCACACGCTCGCGGACCGCCTCTCGCGCAAGCTCTCCGCCGCCGGCGGGGACGCCTCGTCCTCCTCCCCATCGTCCCCCGCGCGGCGCCTCCTCGAGGGCATCGCCGCCTTCGCGGCCTCCTCCCCCGCGCGGCTCCGCCAGCAGCTCCTCCCGACCGCGCCGCACGCGCCGAGCCTCGCGCGGGCGCTCCTCTCCGTCCCCGCGCTCCAGCCGGGCCTCCTCGCGCTGCTCCTCGAGAAGCTGCCCGAGCACTTCGACGACGGCGGCGCGCTCGACGGATTGCCGCTGCAGGACGACGTGGGGAGGCTCATCGTGTCGCAGTTCCGCTGGCTCGATTTCCTCGTCGAGGCCGACGCCTTTGTCGAGAAGCTCGTGGAGGTGCTCTCCGTGGCCCCGCCCCGCCTCAAGAGGGAGATCATCAGCTCGCTCCCCGAGATCATCGGTGACCAGAGCCACGCCGCCGTGGTCTCCGAGCTCGAGAAGCTCCTGCAGGAGGACTCCGAGATCGTGGTCGCTGTGCTTGATGTGCTGTCGGATCTGAACCTCAACGAGGAGTTGCAGGAGCAGGTGATGTAGGCACATTTTCTCCTCTGTTTCGTGAACTCTGTTTTGTATATGTCTGTATGATGAGGAGCAGGTGATGTGTACACATTTACCTCTCTGTTTTGTGTGTCTGTTCAATGAAGTTTGTTGTGTATGTCTATGATGTTATGATCTGATGACATGGCTCTCCTGCAGGCAGTGACTATTGCGATATCATGCATCTGAACAATTGCTCCAGAACAGATGCCTCACTTGCTCAGGTTCTTGCTTTTGTCGGCTACACCAGTCAATGCTAGGAGGATTATATTGCAGATACGTGAGCAGCTCAAGCTTGTTGGTGTTGTGGATCCACGGGCTGCACGGGATAAGAAGCTTAAAGGGAAAGCATCGGCTAGGAGCACTGATGGGGCAATACTTGATACACTGAGCTCAGGCCTACGGTTTAAGAATGTAAACTGTTTGAATCTTCAATTTATTTTGCAGCAAAATATTATAGATTGGGGAAGCCTCCCCTGGAACTTTTCGAAATCCTTTTTGCCTCTATGTTCAAGCTTCTTCTTGGCCGTGCTTTGTTGTGAATGCAGATGCTTTGTGAGGTTTTCTTGAAGGAGCTCAAGTCAGTTGACCACCCGAGGGATCACAAAGTGATTGATGTTTGGCTCATCATGCTTATCTATGCCAATGGGGGTGCTCTACAGAAGAGTGCAGAGAAACTGTTGAAGTCCAAGATCTTACAGGAGTGCATAAGAGAGACGCTGTTTGATCAATGCATTCATGAAAACACTGAACTGGTGAAGGTTAGTTCTTCATTATACTGCAATGATTGTATACATGCAGCATACATGTAAATATCCATGCTAATTTGGAGTCTAAATGCGACATGATCTAACTTGAATCAGGAACATTTTATGTCATACCTCTTAGTTAGCGATTACTTGTTGGCATGCAAGGAAGAGAAAGCTAGAGAGTTTGCGGCTTATTTATTCACAGCTCTGTTTGAAGAGTTCAATGATACATATTCCAGGCTGGAGGTACCACTTGTCTTCCGACACTTCTGGTTATTGCAATCCACAGGCTAAAAAGTTGAGAATGTCTTATATATGCTGATTGCATGATATAATCTTTGTGATTCCTGATACATTCAATTTTGTAACACTTTCAGACACTTTGGTGGTTTAAGTGCGAATACATAACAAAAGCATATGTACTCTGTGAATTAGTATCGAATGACCATGTCAAGTCCAGCATATATATGAATGATACATGAAAAAGGATGTTATTAAACTCATAGTATGTCTGCATGCTAGAGGGAATGTACTACCTATGCTATTGGTAGAAGAGCATTGGAGCTGATGATGAAGTGATATCGATAACTGATTACAGTTTAGAAACTTTGTGTCATTTGATTTCTGGTCATGAGTGACATATGTTATGTTCATATCCCACAGAAGCAGAGAATCAAGTCTTATGATATGTTCTATGTCCAGGTAGCATAACCCTGGGAGGGATCCTTTAGTTGCGATCTAATGTTGCTTTCACTGAGTGTTAGCTTTTCTTTGTTGTTCCACAATTGCCGCAGTCAGTAAAGAGACGAAGAATCAAGCATAGCCTTGGCCATAAAAAACATTGTTTACAGTGCTGAATTCACATGTCAGTAAGCACTACATTACTAACTGCTTACCAAAAAAAACCTTTTGTATTTGCTTCTCCTTGCACATCTGAGGCTTTTATAGTTCCGTTTTCATTTCCTGAAACATTTTTGCTAAGTTTTAATGGAGACAATCGGTTTGTATCGAGTGCTAAGAAAGCTCATTTCTGGGACAACTTGACGATTGACCATGTTATTTTGATTTGGCGTGGTGTGGTAAATGGGAACGAGAGAAGTTGATATGTGGTTTATAAATGACTACCGTAGTGTTAGCACGGGCACTATACTATCACAAAAGAAATAGTAATGGCCCTGAATCATCTCTGCCTCGCATCCATGACGACACCGACGCGGCAACCATGTCCTCACATCGACTCGCCGCCGGAGCTACTCTCGCCGATGCTACAGCAACGGCTGCAAGAGCGCGCGCGCCCATTAGCAAGATGGCAAGGCTCGGCGCTGCCGCCGCTGTGCACGCCCTCGCCCAACGCAGGCTCGCCGCGGTTGATGCGACAACCTCTACAGCTCTGCCGCGAGACGCGAGAGGCTCGCCGCCACCGCCATGCACGCCGTCGCCCAACTGATGTCGCCCGCAGACTTTCCAGGTTTTTCTTTTCTCCCACTTATTGTTCATGATTCGACAACTTCAGCGTTGATCCGATTCGAGCGACTGACATCGGTCTCCTACGCGATCTCCGATGCACGAGATCTCATATTTGGCTGAACTGCATCTGGCCGGCGTTCCGCTAGAACGTGCTCTCGGCCACTCGGTGAGATCAGGGATCGCCAACTGCATCTGAATGAACTACCCGTGAGATCTCTATCCCCCGTACTCTTCCGTTTTAACATTCAAAAACATGGTGTTTAACTGAGTGAATTCTAACGCTAACGTAAATCAAATTACATACCACTATAACTGGAGTGGTTCAATCTTAATTTGTTGGAAATAGGATCTGATTGATAATACTGATTACAGATGGTGGGAAGCTAGGCATAACGGTAACGCATAATGAGTTACATTACGTTTTATAGCCAACCAAATAAGCTAAAGTGGTTTGTCTGGATCTCCTAAATAAAAATCAGTTCTGACAAAACAAGTTTTACAAGGTATTTTAAAAAACTAATTTAAAGTTAGTCTGTTAGATTGTATTCAGGAGTTCTTTATTTGGGTGTTACAAGCCTAGAACATGTCCAAGCAGGACACTGCAGTTTTCGTGATACACACTTCACCCATGCATGGCTAGCATTGTGAAGGTCTTTGCAGTTTGCGTGATACACACTTCACCCATGGCTAGCATTGTGAGGGTCTTTCATGTTCATGGTGCTCATGAACTGGCCATGGTCTTCCCCTGTGGCCATGCGAGCAGAACCAAGTCTGAGTGGTGACGAGTGCAGTCTACGCCTTTATATTCCCCCTGCAATCCATGGTTACCATATAATTGGTTCTGCGTTGCTGCTGATATGTTGGCATTACAAAATTTGTCAACTAATAAGCCTGGTGAAGAACTTGACTTCGTTACTGAAGTGCTAATCTCTTTTTGACCATTTAGTTAGGCAAAAAAAGAAATATAAGATTTCGGTGGATTAAGTTAGTTGGTCAACTGTTGCTTCCATTTCATTCCACAAATGCGTTAACACTTTATCTGCTCTACCTAGATTAAAATTATGACCCTTTTGCCATTGGAAATTATTTGTAACATGTGGAACCGGAAGCTGCCAATTCAGAAATCAAAAAGTGAGAAGGTTTATTTTGGTCATAGCACGAGGGACTGTTAAAATGGTTCTTCCTTTGCTTCAATTTTTTTTTTTTTTTTGTTGTTACATACTCAGCTGGAGAAAGCAAAGAAAAAGGAGGCAGCTTTTATAGTAACATTTGCAAAACGAGAGCAGAACATTGCGGAACTGAAGGTACCCTATGAAAACCTCATTTTTGCTATGAGACAGGACATGAAAATAAGGCTAAATTGTTGGAAATTTTGTCATATGATCATGCTATTGCTACTTCACTGAAAAATGCCAAATAATGATCGTCAGTCACTTTTCCAATTAGGGAATGCAGTATTTTGTTCACATGTATTAGTAATCTATTCAATCCAAATGCTTCTTTCATGAACATGTATTAAAACGGCTTCTAATGTCATACAATTCAGATCTTCGCCTGTCCTACAACAGCCTCGCTAATCTGCTCGATTGCCTGACGGCACAAACGCGACGGGCGCCTATGATCTTCGTCCCCATCTCTCCGTTGTCGTGAACTGTCTTTGAAGAACGAACTAACGGTGTTCCATATCTTCATCCATGTGTCGTCGAACTGCATCGTGTCTGACCCTGCTGAGATCATATATGCATGTCATCTTTCACTAAGTTAAGACTTCTAATATTGATGTTCCAAACATCACGATTGTAATATGCATTTTAGGTAGTAGTTTAACACACGCTCAAATATGTGTTATTGTGGTATCTTGTTTTTCCGTTGCAACGCACGGGTTTTTAACTAGTCTAGTATAAAATACATGTGAACGATAGATGCCTTAAAACAGTGGATGCCAACTCTATAAACAGCAAAATAACAAACTAAACAATAAACATAAGTATTATGTATGTTATGTCTGATATGGTGTTGATTTCGGAAAAAAAGGGAAAAAACAATGCACTATGAACCTTGATTCATATAAGCTTAGATGTCTGATCATCGCACATGGCAACTGATATACAAAATTGAGTCTATGTAAGTTATGTTCCAGTACAACAAAAATTTGGTCCAACAATCCAGATTGTGAATATCCGCTTGAAAGTCACTGAAAAGGTAATTCCCATATGCGGAGGCATATCAGCATATGTACTTGAAGCTACCAACAATTATTCAATGTTTTAGTCCCTTGAAACTCGCAATCTGGTGGGTCGTGGCTTCTCAGCCCTGGTTGGACATTGTGCCACAGCACACAGAAGAAAGAATTGAATACCTTTCGAATACCTTTTACTCACATTTTGTTTCGGTCTTGCAAAGAAATACCAGCATAAACTAAAATTTCTTCAATCATATTCACTCTGCATCTAATATCTTGTACTGAAGACCTGCACTAATAATAGTTGATTCTGAAGCCCAGATCTTCTCCGTTGCCTCTTTTGAAGATTTATCAAGAGCTTGACAAGATGAAATATGCAAAATATTTAAGAGCCCAGATATTTAACATTTAAGCTATTAATTCTAGTTTGTTTTGGGGCAGCTCAAAAGAATAGAGATGTAGACATGATTAGATAAAAGGCATAATTAAAAGCCGATAAGTGTGCTACTATTTTCTCAAATACATGAAGCCTGAATATTTCATCTTATAGGCATATGGTGCAGTGCATGTTCCATAACTACAGAAATAACCACTGTTTACTGCATGTTATAGTACAAATATGTACCAGGAAATGAGCCAATGAGCAACTAGTACAGGATTTCATTTTTCCACCACGAGCAATTGTCAAGTAGACTAACTATTAACTGAAATACCTTTTCTACTACCAATTAGGTAGCTGTCCCAAATCTCTTCAGGCTTCCCTGATGTAGAGAAGATTCACAGCAGACCAGCAGGCCAGGTGTTTCTTTTTTTATTAGAGGCAAACAATAACATTCCAACAAAGAAGCACAAAACTACTTGGAATAATTGATGCCAGGAATCATAGAATGTTAACCATAATGGCAGCAACTACAACTATAAGCATGGCAGGGCTAGGTTATAAACACATTGTCAAATTTTATTCAGACAGATAAAGGTTCTAATTTTCAGACAAGTAGTGTGTACCTAACCAAGATTGCATTAAACTTGAGGGACAGCTTACTATTTCAGATGCAGGATTGAAATAAACCTTGAAACTGAACAAATCAATAGTAGGGCAAAGCTCCTGCAAAAATATATCAATTCCCACTAAGAGCAAATATAATAGAATGAAACTGAACAAATCGGTGGTGAGGACACAGAATATTCTAAATTGTATAGCTCCTAAATAGTACAGGACCCATGGATAATTAAAATAAATTTGATATGAGATGCAGTAGTGACACAAGATAAAGTAGATGCATGTAATATGCTCATTTGTAGCCTTATTCTTGATTTAAAAAATTCTTATTCAGTGCAGTCCATAGGTGAGGCTCCATGTATATTTATTACTTATAATTTCTACTCTAACACGATTTTAGAAAGAAAAAAACTAATCTCTGAGGAATATGGTCTAGGATCTCATGCTCTACTACAGTAGACCAAAATGACATACATTAAACTAATAGTCCCATCCCAACAACCACCAGATTGATGTGATCCTTTACTATGCTGTACTGAAAAAGAACAAATAACTACCATTATTTACCTCTTTTATGAATAGAACTTGCAGTGGTGAGATCACTATGAATCTCGGGCTCAATATTGCCACTGGGTATTTTTACATCATGTTTCCTTTTGTTTTCTGTATATGGAGCTTTGGAAGAGGAAGGATCACATTATCAGCATTCTCTCAGCCTTGAGCAGTGACAGTTTCTACAAGAGAGAAGAAAAAATCAAGATTCAGCCCACGAATATAGCTCCCACATATTGTTTGAGAAAAGTCAAAAGGTGCATACATGCTTCGCCCATTTAGGAATTGCACAAATTTAGAGCACCAGCAAGTAGCTGACTTAGCTACTAAAAGATTGGAAGGTGCTATCATTTTTCTAACTCGCAAGGAGAAGGTGAAGTGAAGAAGCAAGATAAAATTTTCATTATAACTAAGAAGCATTCTCACTACACCTTGCTTTTTTACAGATTGGCCATTCTTTGTTTATATTTGGCAAGAGAACTCCATCTCGAGAAATGCCGAAATTAATATCCTAACCATATCAAACCAAAAGTTAATCAAAATATGGTTTCACTACAGACCCATAAGCCAGCAGGACATGGGCAGAATTAGGACCATACACTCCTTGATGTTTTTGCAACAAACATCGAGAATGTGTGCTGAGAATTTTTTCCCCCTAATATTTTTGTTGGTGGAAGTGTCAAAGGTTCTCAACTGGCCAGCTGCTGTTGCTAATGTTTCCATGGACGATCTCCACCCACCGGAGCCCGGCATAGTTGCTGCGCTGCCATTGCGCAGATTTGTTTTTTTTTTTTTTTTTTTTTGCAGAAACATTCACCTGAGAAAAACTCATCTCTTTTAACACTGTCGTCCGACAACAACAGCTATCACAAGTGATTGCAAATTTACAATGAAAAGAACATAATTCTGAACATCCATCATACTCAGGATAACGGTAATATATTTCATTTCCAATTCAAATAAGGAAAGTACATTGTACAGGTTATTGGACCTGAGTTTACTTGCAACTTGACCACTACAGTCAATACAAAGGGGGACTTAATGGTTAAGTGGAGAACTTACATTCAATCTGTGTCAGGCATTCCATCGAGCATGTGGTGGAAGCACCGGCAGGCAGGCGTTCCGGCCAGTAGCGGAAGCCGAAGGCTGCAGCCGCGGGGCGAAGTGGTGGCGCACGCCGGCGGCGGCCCTGCAAAACGGCCACATCTCTAGGGGCGCTGCGAGGAGAGCGAGTCGAACAGGAACAGGAAGAGGAGCGGCCACAGCGGGCGCCAGGCCGGCACGGGCGGAGAGTTTGGATGGAGGTCGGTGAAGGCGAGCGCGTCGTCGCGGCGGCCCGAGGCAGCGCTTGGACTCCGCGAGTGCGTGCTCGTCGGGGACTGGGAGGAACGTGGGGGCAACCGCGAGGCGGCTGGAGATGAGGCGGTGCACGAGATCCTGGTGGGTGCCGGCGAGGTCAACGGCGACCGGTGGTGGTTGGCGCGCGGGGAAGCGGCGAATTCTGGATGGATGGACAGCGCGCTAGCGAGAGGCGAGATCGGCCTTGGCGGCGGCGGCGGCGAGCGTGGCAAGCCGCTGGGACCTGGGACTGGGAGGAACCGGGCCCACCTGTCGTCTCGCGTGGACAAGGGAGAGGTGGGACCGCGGGAAGAGGGAGTTGGACTGAAACTGAACAAGAGTCATGCTATGCTTCGTTATTTTGGGGATAAAAATAAATACAACAATTACACGTTGTTGTGAAGCCAAATCAGCAAGACTTTGAAGCTTCACAAAATCCAAGCCCATGACAGCCCTGTGGCCCATGAACGTGACTGGGCTGCAAATTTGGACCAAATACCCCTAACTCTCACTGAATTAAGCCCACCAGGCACAACAAACTTACAATGCTACTTGAGGAACGCGAGGCCGCCAAGAGCAAACACAAGGACGAGGGGCAAGAGGGAAACCCAGAGCACCGTCTTGCCGACGGCGTGCCAGCCGTCCACAACGTCGTCGCCGTCGCGTGGCACCACCCAAATACCTACGGACGCCTCGACGAGACCAAAAATCACTACGGCGTCCTCGGCGCCGTAGTACAGGTACGCTGGCCTGCTACGGTGCAGGTGGAGGAAGATGCCTGCCGGGGCCTTGAAGATGATGAGCGCGAGTGCGGCGGCGCTCAGGACGACGCCGAGCGAGATCAGCGCCACGGGCAGCTTCTCCGAATTGAGCCTGGCATCGGCTATCTGCTGCAGCGATGCACCCGGGAACGCCATTTCAATTCGCTACACGCTACTGTTGAGAGAGATTGGGGGCGAGCGAGAGGTATATTGGCCGGATGATTTGTTGCTGGTCTGGTAGCGGTAGACCTGCAGCTAATGCCTTATATGCCTTTTTTTTGAGCCAACTTGTCCTTGTTATCTGCTCCTGCAGGGAATTCGTTATCAATATCTCTTGTTGTCTCCATTCTCTCCCGAACCATGTGCCCGACAGCCCAACAGCTTTCTCACTGTTGGGTATTCATTTAGATTACGGTGCCGCGCGACGAACGTCGTCGCCCGTGCTCACAGGCGGAGCCCAATGGGGGCCAAACTGGGCTCCAGCCCCCCTTTGTCCAAAACAAAATGGTTCACAAATATTCTTCAGCCCAGACAGCCCATCAAACTGGGCTCTATGCCTTGCAAGATACTAGGTGACTTCGAATTCCATCTCGCTAGCGGTGCTTGCTCGGCTTCCTTTTGGACCAATAGAATTTGACCGAGCTACCAATTTCGTCTCCGGTTGGCCTCCGGCGATCACCTCCTCAACAGCAGGATACGAAATCTACTTTGCCCAATTACCTGGCTTAAAGTTAGCTCACTTTTTTTTAACTCCATATATACCCTGCAAGGCGAATCGGTATGACGGTATGTTACGCATTTGTTTACCCGGCTTAAAGTTAATTCACATTTAACTAGTCAGCCAGTGAATCAGTGATACGATTTTGTTTCTCTATTGGAATAATAGTAATAAGCATATATTTTTAAAAGAAATGCATAGTTCTTGGTTATGTCATTGCTTACGAAAAAAAAAAAGTTTCGATTTTTGACCATTTTTCAGACATGCACAGCATAGGTGGTAACAGAACGAGGTGGAACAAGCTACTGAAGCATCATTAAATATGGGAACAAATACAGCAATTACGCGATACAAAGCAACATCAACATCAGGCGTGGTTCTGAAGCCAAATCACCTAGACCTAGGCTACCGACCTAAGCTTCATTCAATCAAGCCCACAATGGACCGGTGCCCCATCCAACGTGCGGACTGGGCTGCAAATTTGAACCAAATACACCTAAGGCTCACTAAATCAAGCCCACGAAACACAAGAAACAAGAAAGACTATTTGAGGAACGCAAGGCCGCCAAGAGCAAAGACCAAGACGAGAGGCAAGAGGGAAACCCACAGCACCGTCTCGCCGGCGCCGTGCCAAGCGTCAACGTCGCGCGGCACGACCCAGAAACCGAAAGACGCCATGGCCAGACCAAAGATCACTACGCCACTGAGGATGCCGTAGTACAGGAAGGCCGGCGTGCTGCCGTGCAAGCGGAGGAAGATGCCTGCCGGGGCCTTGAAAACGATGAGCGCGAGCGCGGCGGCGCTCAGGACGACGCCGAGCGAGATGAGCGCCACCGGCAACCTCGCCGGGTTGCGCCTGGCCTTGGCGATCAGCTCCACCAATGCACCCGGGAACGGCGGCATTATATTTCGTTCCTGCGTGTGCGTGCGTGCGTGTGAGAGAGATCAGGAGCGTGCGTGCGTGTGTGGTAGTCTGGTAGTGGTAGAGGCATAGAGCTAGGGAGTGTATATATAGCAGCGACTGGCCAGTGGAGAAGAACGAGAGGAAAGTAAACATTCCGTGTGGCAATCCCGGTACTGTATCTTCTCTGTCTTGTTCTGGTTACGCTATTCATGGTCTGTATCTGTATCTTTTTTTTTTCTTTTTTGACAAGGAAAAATTCATTCTAGCAGCAAAAAGCTGCAAATGAGTACAATGTCTGATGGTTACACAAGATACTGAGAAAAGGGCATTGTGAGCCATGAGCTGAACTGATACAACAGAGCCCAGGACCATGTAGATGCTCATGAACATAATGGAAAGCTTTTGAAGCTAATTGATGGGCTTCTATATTTGCAATCCTATCTAATTTGATCACTGTTGAGCCAGTCTTTTTTGCCCTATTGGTAAATAACTCTGAGAAAGGCTTGATTCTCCAATCAGGGGGATCTTCCTGGTTATGATCTTGGAGAAAAGTAGCCAGAATTTGATTATCTGTGTAGCATTCAACATGATGTAACTCCAGGAAGAAGCAGATAGAAGACACCATGGCAAGCGCCATCATTTCGGCCATGAGAACCGAATTGCAACTTTGGACCTGTAGGTTGATTTTCAGGTCAATTCCTTTGATTGGGTCTAGGAGATGGATTCCCAGCCCAGCTTTCCTCAGGAGATTTGGATCCCTATTTGGCGCAATAGAAGCATTTGTGAAACACTGTGGCCTTTCTCCTTTGGGAACTGTACCTGCAACAGAATGAGACATAGATTGCCCAGGTGTAGAGTCTCTAGGAACATTATCCTCAACAGATTGAGTCTCTTTTGAAAGGATTAAATTCATTGTTTTAGAGTGTGCCCGAGCAGCGTAATGGACCTGCAAGACAGTCCATTTGTAATTTCTGAAGCTAAGCTCGTTTCGAGCTTTCCAAATAGACCACATGGTAACTAGAATGGATATGACTTTCTGTTCCTGCAAACAATTCCCTATAAGAATGTGTAAAGCTTCTTGAACTCCATCCTGTTCAACCGGAAGGGCTGAAGAGCGCACAGGTGGATCCGCAGAAAACCAGACTGCTCTCAAAAATTTACAATGGAAGAAAAGATGAGAGTCAGTTTCAATCTCTCCACAGCGGGAGCACTTTGGATCAATGTGTGCAGAAAGAGAACCTACACGTTGTCATGTAGCAATGGCCCTTCTAACCAAGCGCAATACGAAGGATTTTATGTTAGGAGCCAGAATTTTATGTTTCCATACCTTTTGGAGAATAGCCATACATCCTGGTGTAACACTTCTTGGGCCTTCAGAAGGAAGTTGAACCTGCATTTGCTTACTAAGATACTTGAAAGCTACTTTAGTGCTACACTCACCCTTCGAAGAGTGGTTCCATTTAATTTTATCATCTTGATCAGTCGGAACAGGAGTAAGATTTTGAATGATGGCTGAAGTATTGGTGTCAAAGATTTGGTTAATCAGATCAGCATTCCAATCAAAACTTTGGGGTTTGAAGAGATCAAAGATAGTATTTGGAAGTTTGGGAATTATGATAGGCATTTTGAGGTAGGAGTGGATTTCCTTACAGATAGAACACCAAGGGGTCAATCATATACTAGAATTTCCTTTTTGGATTTGTAATGAACAGGAGTTTATAAGAATGTCCTTTATGTTCATGATGGATGACCAGAAAGCTGATTTTATGTGATTGTTAGGAGCCTTCCAAAAGGTGGTATTAGGGTGATATTTAGATTTAAGCACTTGTGAGAAGAAAGGATTTGTACCTGTGGTAATTTTCCAAGCTGCATTAAGGAGAAGACTCCTGTTAACTATGAACATATCTTTTGTACGCAGTCCTCCCTCTTCCTTTGGTCTGGACAAATCTTTCTAGGACCTAAAATTAAAACTTTTGGTGATTGACTCATCAGATGTACCTGCCCACCAGAATTTCCTTATGATAGATGTGATTTTTGCTATTTCCTTATGATAGATGTGATTTCTGCTATAAACATTTTAGAATCTTTTTTTGTCATGTAATAGATAGGAATAGACGAAAGAACAGAATTTATGCACACTAATCTCCCAGCATGATTAAAAAACTCACACAAAAACCAATCATACGTACTCATAATAAGATAATCTTCTACGGTTTCTCAATCAATTAGTTCTCAACCAATTGACATCTTGAGATTCGAGCACATGAAGATATATCGAACTCATTTCCTTTGTATTATCTCAAGGTTACATCTATATTTCTAGAATCGATTCAAACTAAAATTTTAACAAGAAAACATAATGGAAGTTAGACTAAGGCAAGGTTAAAATTCTTTTATTAATTATATTTTTGTATTAAACCTTATTATGCCATGAATCTTTGTAATTTTCTTTATAATTTTGATCAAACTTTGAATACTTGGGCTCATCAAGAAAGTTGAAATGAATTATAATTTAGAATTATGAAATGACTTGGGCCAATCAAAGGACAAGTGGGCTTGGCTGATCGGCCCATCATCTCTAGATGCGAGTTGTTCTAATTAGTATGAATATAAATTATAAGTAGTCCAAATCTGTCGGTGTTTCGTACCGGGGGTATAACACCAACGAGTAAATTTCTATGCGTGCTCCCTAATCCGGATGGTGATGCAAGATGGACACAAGCTTTTATCCTGGTTCAGGTAAAGAATGCCCTACGTCCAGCAGAGGGATGAATTTGTATTATCTTGCACCGGGGCGCTTGTACAGGGGTGAGTACAAGGTAGTCCTGAGACTTAGCGAGTGAGTGAGCGTGAGTGAAGGTGTAAAAAAGCGTACGCGTAAAAGGCGCCCCACTTTGAACTAGGTCCCGGCATCCCCTTTTATAGGCCAAGAGGAGGCTCGGGAGTACAAAGAAGATAGGGCCGTCGTGGGCGTGACGTCGAGGTACCGGTGCTGTCACGTCATCGAGTCTGAGACGCTCCTTGTGGTCTGCTCGAACCCAGCGGTGTGGGCAATGATGGCCTCGCTCGTCCTTCTCGGTCGTGGGCCGACGTAGTCGAGGTATGGCGCCGGCGTAGTCGAGCACGTGCGTCCTGGAACCCCGCCGGATGGCCATCGAGGTAGGAAAGACAGGGCACTGCGCGCCCCATGCTTAGGTCGCGTCCGTCATCATCCCTCGAGCGGTTAGTGACCGTTTCGAGGGGTAGATGGCTCGAGCGACGGGACTGAGCAGCGGGTTTGGTGGTGCGCAGAGTTGACAATCGCGTCTCAAGGGGTGTCGTACACGGCATAGTGTTCGGCGTGGTGTAATAGTGATGCCCGTCATGCTCGAATCCGGGTATGGGCGGTGGAATAGGAGAAGTGACCGGCGTACTTCTCACTATTTCACGCACCGCAGCCATGGGGTTAGGCGGAGCGGCGTACTTCCCACCGCTTCACGCTCGTAGCCATGTGCGTGCCTTGGATAGGCAATTATTGAGAGCGGACTCGGCGGCGCCGCTCGCTCGAGCGTTCTCCGTCTCGCTCGAGCGGTTGCTTGCTCGAGCGGTTTTGCGTCAACCGCTCGAGCGGTCGCACGCTCGAGCGGTTTCCGTACTTCTCTCTCGAGCGGGCGAGTGGCTGCTGCTCGAGCAAGTGGGCTTTGTGGCCTTGTGGGCCTAATTCGCTCGCTGGCCCAACAGGAGTAGGATTGGGACTTCCTTGGTTAGTTCTTGGGAGAGTTAGAGGTGAAATGGGCTGGATTATTCATCGCTAATCTACCTAATTTAGGACCCCCTAATCTAGGTACCCGACAGTAGCCCCCGAGCCCTTGTTTGATTGTGGAACTTCAAACAAGGGATCATGAAGTGGAGTTGAAGTACCTAGAATTGGGATTATCGTCGATGTTTCGAGGAGTCATTTCGTTCTTTCTCCGTGGGGGGCGCGCGAGCGTCCCCCGCGGGGGTAGCCCCCGAGGCCCCAGAGGAATGAGGCATTCCTCTGGGGGCTTTGAGATGAACGGGTTTTAGTAAGAGTATTATTAACTGGAGTTGTAGCAGCTCGAGGTAGGAGATTTCTGATAACTGTTCGAGCCCCCGAGTATTTCCTGCTCCTCTCGCGTCGAGGGAGGTTGTTTGTGTGACTCGAGCCCCTGAGCCTCGTATGGCTGGGCTGGAGTCGTGATCCAGTTCCTCGCTGGATCTCTCGGATCGGATCCAAGTGGTGAGAGGTCTGACACTACTCGCGACCGAGCGAGTGCCATACCTCCCGGTGAGCTGATGGCGGGTAGTCCAAGTGAGAGCTCGTCTCCTTTCGAGGGGAGACGGCTTCGTGGCCCGGGGGCGCTCTCATTAGAGCAGGGTGCTTAGTTTCCAGAGGACCGGCCCCGTTCGAGGGGACCGGCGGCCCGAGTGCCTCCCGTCGGCGGGATCTCTTGGAAACCTAGTGCCCCGCCTTGGACACGCCATCTGGGTTCGAGGGTTCGTTCTCGAGCGGAACCTTTCGAGGGTTCCTTCCCATAGGCGCCCCTGACTCGGGTGCTCGAGGGCGGCTGTTCGAACCCGTCCGTGGGTCAGCCTCCGCTCCCTCGAGACTTATTTGTGGGACCGGGGTCCCCGGGTTTCTTACCGTGTAAGGGACCGTCTGTTCGAGACGTCCCGTCATTACGCATCCGTCCGTTGCGAACGGCGGGCCTTTTTAGGCGGAAACCGGCGCATCGTGGTGATCGTGGCTTGGCGACGGTTCCGCTCCGTCTCGCGACGTGTGCGCCCTGTAAAGTGGAGGTAGGTGGCGGTTTGTCAGGGCATTTAATGCGGTTACCGTTTCTCGTCGAGTCCGCCGGGTGCGCGTGGCCGTTGGATGGCGTAATCTAGGCCGTCGGATGCGGTTCACGTGGATCGGCTTGGGCTCTATAAATATGGAGGGGTAGGCTCCTGGTTCTTCTTCCCGCATTCTCGCCCTTTTCGCTGCTCTCGCCGCCAGTTGCGCCTTGCTCCCAGATTCAATCCGTCGCTGCCCTCATTCGCAACTGCTACCGTTCCTGCGCTCCGTCGCCGCCGCCCGTGACTGCTGGTGATCACGCCTGCTTTCCGCGCCTCCGTCCCGCGCCACCGTTCCTCGCGCTCCGCCGTCGCTGTTGCTCCGCCGTCCCGCTCCCGTCATCGACATGAAGAGGTCGGTCAGGAAGTCGGGCCAGAGCTCCGGACAGGGTGCCGGTAGCAAGGGCAAGGGCAAAGGCAAGAGCGCCGCCAAGCCTTCTCCGCCGGTGGTGATGGAGGATGCGCTCCCGTGGCCTCGGTCCTCGGTGACCGAGGCAATGCTGCTCAACTTGGTGAACGGCGGACTGCTTCCGCCCAATCCGGCGGAGGGGTTGCCGGTGTGGCGGGTGCCGGCCGACGACCACCTCGAGCCCAATCCCCGCCGGGCTACATCCCGAGCTTCATCGGGTTCCACCGACGGGGGCTTGAGCGCGGCCGAGCCGCTTCATGCGGGCGCTCCCCCACCATTTCGGGGTTGAGCTCCAAGCACTTCAATCCCAATTCCATCTCGCTCGCGGCTACTTACGTCGCCGTGTGTGAGGGGTACACAGGAATGGCGCCGCAGGTGGGACCTGTTCACCCATATCTTCAAGGCGACGCTCTTCACCAAGGCGGTGAAGAACAAGGAGGCCGCCGATGACGACGGTGACGATGATGACGAGGAGGAGGAGGAGGAGGAGGAGGATGAGGAGGAGGAGGAAGAGAAGGCGGTGAAACCAAAGGTCCGCCGCTACGTTCGAGCGGGTTCCTGCTCGATTGGTTTGAAGAGGAAGGAATGCTGGCTGTCCGGCGCGTGGTCGTCGAACAACGCCAACTGGGACCGGGAGTGGTTCTACCTCCTCAACGAGGAGGGCCTCTTCCCGGAATATACCGGTGCCGTGCTAACCGCGCCTGGTTTCAACTGGACGCACGGTCGGCCGGCGCGCGCCGGCCCCGCATGGACTCCCCGCTCAACGCCATCACGAGCCTCCGCAACCGGAGGTCCGGCAACCTCTTTTTCAACATCGCGCATGTGGTTGCCGAGTTCCACGCCGCCGGGTGCTCCCGCTTGCCGAGCGCCCGCCGCGGCTCGACCGGATGGCGGAGGACGCGATCTGCGGCGCTTGCGGCCAGCAGGATGTCGGACGTGCCCCTCCCGGTCGCCACAATCGTGGCTCGGGTGCGCGACGCGATCGACGGTGGGAGGAATTTTGGTGAGAACCAAGTTGGCCTCTTCCGCATGCGTCCGGCCGTCAATCTACGGGCTATGTAAGTTTTCTCGAGACCCTCTTTCGTTGTTTACGTTACTCGAGCGATCCTTATCGAGGCCTCGCTCTTCTTCTTTTCGGGAATATCAACGACCACGCGGAGTCGAGGCCCCGGTGAAGGAGGACGCACCCGACCGCGAGGTAAGACGCCTGAGGGGCGAACGAGCACATACTGCCGTGGTCTCGAGGAGGGAGGAAAAGGTGCAGAAAGCCCGCGCGTTAGAGGAGAAGGAGAAGCGTAAGGCTAGGCGCCGCCGGGAGCGTGAAATACGTCTGGCGGCGGACCCAATTGACTGGAGCCCTAGCCTCGAGTCGTCCGATGAGGACGAGGACCATGACGATGATGAGGATGACGAGGCGACTGACAGCGATGACGCCACCGCCGCTCGAGCCCTGACGCCTCCTCGCTCTCGCGTGCAGGAGCCAACTTTGGCGCCAGGCCTCCTGCGCGACGACTCGTCGCTGGTTCGAGCGGGTCAGCAGGAGGAGTCGTCGTGCCGCGGTGCTCGAGCGCCGTCGCCGGTCCAAGCAAGGCAACGAGGTGGGGCGTCTCAACACTCCAGCCGCCGCACTCGCTCGTCGTCGCCGGCTCAAGCAGGGCGGCGGGAGGAGTCGCCCCGTCCCTCTAGCCATGGCGGGCGGGCGCCGTCTTCGACGCGGCGGGAATCTTCCTCCCGCCACCGTCCATCTTCAACGGGCGCGCACACCCGGCAGCATGAGGCTGCAAATGTGCGCGCTTCAAGTTCTGCGCAGCCCGGCGAGCAACGCCGGGCTCCTTCCAGCGACCGCCGGGCCGAGCGGACCTCGACCCGCAGAACCCAGGATCCCGCAAGGGACTCCGTGCCCGACCCGGCCAAGGAGTCGGCTGGAACGGGGGCGGCCGTCCGGGTCTCGAGGCCCCCCGAGCGGCGCGAGCAGCGGGCTCGAGGTTCCCAAGCCCTCGAGCGACTCGAGGGGGGCGCCTGAGGCTCGACAGCCCACTTCGAGCAGGCCGGGCGGCTCGGGCAGAGCCACCTCGATCGCGGGGTAAGTCTTCTGACCGACCTATCCCTTGTTACACTGTTTTGTTCGAGTGTGAGTAACTTGTCACAGTAAAAAAATTTTTGTTTTTCTCTTTCTTCCGGACTAAACGTTCCCTGCAGACCTTACCATCCCTCCTCCCCGGTGCCTACTAAGAGGCTAAGGACCGCAGAGGGTCGAGCGGCACCCCGTCGATGCCGGTGGAGTGACTCTCCCTCCCTCTACTCCCATTTGGTTGGAGCGGGCCAAGGATGCACTTAGGCGTGGGAGGCTGACGGTAGCTGCGTCTCGTGCAGGTGCCGGGGCCGTGACCAAGGCCACGGGGGAGGAGGACACCACCACCGGCACGGCCTCGACTGCCCTCCCGCTCGAGACCCCGACGTCGTCAGGCGCGCCGGGTGACGCGGCGGCGGGCGACCAAGGGGCGGCGGCGCCTGAGCCGGCGGCCCCTATCCCGGCGACGGGGGCCGGATCGGAGCAGCAGCCCATCACGCTCGAGGACGAGCGTCCGAGCTCGGGCGCCAAGTCCTCCTGGCCAATCGGCCTGCGCCGGCTCGAGGAGGAGCACAGGGAGGAGGAGGAGGAGGAGACGCCGGCAGCCACTGATCGGCCGGTGGGAGATGTGGTAATGCAGGAGGCGGGATCGGTGCCTGGGCCTCAGCCGAGCCGGGCCTCAACCCCTCCTCGGGATATGGAGGTTGAGTCCTCAGCTGGGCAACGGGTCGAGGAGGGGGAGGCCCAAGCCGCTGCTCGAGAGGGGGCGCTCGAGGAGCGCCCTGTCGCCACGCAAGAGGAGGAGAGGGCGGAGGAACCGGTGGAGCAGCAGGCGGAGCCGGCGGTGCAGCCTACCGCCACAGTCGGCGAGGAGCATCAGCAGCAAGCGGAGCAGCAGGCGGCGCTAGTGGAGCGGCAGGCGGATCCGGTGGTGCAGCAGCCCTCCGTCACGGATGGCGATGAGCGCCGAGACGTCGAGCAAGAGCTCCATCCAGCCCGTACCGGCGCGCCGCCGCAGCCTCTGCGGGCGGGGGGACCTGGTGCCTTACCTCATGCCCGACTCGGTGACGGGCGAGGTGAGGTTTGAGGTCATGACCGACGCCGATCGCTGGGAGGAGGCCCAAAGGAAGCAGACAGCTGCCGCCATCGTCGACAGCCACATGCGGTCGGTCGGCCTTGGTCCCACCGAGCCCACTGACGTCTCCATCGAGGAGCGGAGGCGTATCGAGGCGCGGGCGCTCGCCCAAGAGGCGTCCACTTCCTGGAGCCAGCCGCAACGTCCGCCTACCCTGGCTGAGCGGGTGGTGACGGCGGATGTCGACCTGGAGACGGTGAGGAGACTCCGCTCCTCTGTTGACAAGGAGATGCGGGAGGAGTTCCCTCTTTGGGAGAGGCCGCCGCTGGTGCTCTCCGACCCCCTTGACCACGAGGCTCCCCCGATCGTGATGAATGATCAGAAGGAGCTCGAGGTGCACGTGGAGGCCGAGGAGCGCCGGCAGTGGCTCGAGAGCGCTTTGAAGACTGCTCTGACGCTCGTCTCGCAGGACATGCCCCGGCTTCTTTCTCTGAGTGCCCTCGAGTTTGGTTGCTTCCCCTTTTGGTTTATCGCGTTCTATGTTTTAACACTTCCCTTTCGAGGTTCAGGCGACGCAGAGTCGCTCCTATGCCAAATCCGTGCACATCCGTGCCACGCAAGAGAGCGAGCACGAGATCCGGCGGTATGTGCGGATGGGGCAAGATGCTGAGGGCGAGCGGCACCGCTTTGCTCGGCTCCTCCGAGATGCCAATGCCGCCTTGGACGCCGCCAAGGAGGACGCCAAGAAGGCTCAGGAAGAGCTTGCTCGAGTGGCGCAGGGGGCCGAGGTGGCACAGCGGGAGGCGGACGAGAAGCTTGCCCGAGCCGCGCAGGAGGCCGAGACCGCCCGTCAGAAGTACGCGCAGCTGCACGAAGTTTTCGAGCAGCTCAAGAAGGACGCGGCTGTGGCGCTGCAAGGCTATAAGGCCAAGTGCCGGGACCTGGAGCAGCTTCAGAAGGACAAGGCCGGTGTCGAGGCCTACGTGAAGGAGCTCCAGGCAACAGTCACCCCGGAGGCTGCCGAGAAGGAGGCTCTCTCGAGTGCGCTCGAGGCGGAGAAGGAGCGGGTGACCGGTCTCCAAACGGAGGTGGCCAACTTTCGTCAGGTGGTGACGGACAAGGACCTCGCGATTCAGGGCGCCGGCAAGGCTTACGAGGAACTGCGCGTGGAGAAGCGCGACATCGAGCGCGCCTTCCGGAGAAAAGAAGCTGAGCTCGCGCAGGCGCTCGAACGTGAGCAAGGGCTCTCGACCCGTTGCACTGGTAAGTGCTCGAGTCCTTTAATTCTTTTTTCGTGCGTGATTCATATGTATTGCTCGAGTACTTGATTGAGTACTTGATTCTTGTCGTCCTTTTTCAGGTTTGGAGGCGGACTTGGCGGACGCGCGTGAGTACGCAAAGTCAACTCACGCGGCCGGGCCGAAGGCGCGCTCTCGGCCAAGGCCCGCATCACCGGCGCCATCGACACCCTCGCGCCCGGGGCTTCCCGCCGGTGGTGGATGTCGAGGGGCCGGATGCGCGAGCTATGCTAGCCGGGTCCGTGAGTTCGGCGCCTCTGCGGGGTCGTATCCGGGAGGCCCTTGTTTTTGCTTGCGCGCCGGACGATGGCCATCTTCTACTCGGGATTCGGCGTCTCTAGGGAGGACGCCGGGCCGGGATGGAGGCCGTTGCGCGGCTTCACTTACGTCGAGGGCGAGCAAGAAGGAGGGGTCAACCCCCGGATCGAGCAGCTCAAGGCCGAGGCAGAGGAGCCGGGCGCCCTTCTTGGAGGCGATCTGCTGCGAGAAGTCCTTCCGCCTGACGTAGAGTAGTTTTTATCCGGCCTGCGAGCCAAAATCTGGGCAACAAGGCCCTTGTAAGAAAACAAGTATTTTTGGTTATGGGAGTGGCCCAAGTGGCCTTGAACCGTAATACTCAGATGTTTATAATCGTTAATCGTTATGCTCTAGTTTTCTCCTTGCGCTTGATGTCATTTTCCACTTCCCGCCTTTACTTTGTTTTAGCTAAGTGTTGGCGCCGTGCTCGAACCATTTCGAGAGGGGATGAGTTAGGTGCCGTAGCTCGGAAGCGTGGGAAGCCTTGTGCTCGATCGCCCGGCTCGACGAGCTTGAGGTAACGCAAATACTTAGCTTTCGAAAAGTTTCGAGGCAAGGAGGGGAAGATTACGTCGAGCACTGTTTTTGAAAAAACTAGGTGCGTTTTTTCGAGGACTTCAGGGGGGTCCCCCCTGGTCTAGCCCCCGAGGGGGGCTTGACTTTGTGGAAACAAAGTCGAGCCCACCTTGCGTATGAACAAAAGGTAAGGAATCGACTCGTTTATTCATACTAACGGTACATTTAGACGAAATATGTACAAAACATCGAGATCTAGGGGAAAAAGCGACGTAGCTGTTCGATGTTCCACGCGTTGGTGAGGATCGAGCCTTTCCCGTCGGCTAACTTGTACGTTCCCGGTTTCAGCACCTTGACCACGATGAACGGGCCTTCCCAAGGAGGAGTGAGCTTATGGCGCCCCTTGTTATCTTGGCGTCGACGGAGCACGAGATCGCCGACCTTGAAATCCCTCTTGCGCACATTCTTCTCGTGATACCGCCGTAGCTTCGTTGGTAGCGCGAGAGTGTGTAGGAGCGCCGTGTCTCGAGCCTTTTCCGCTTGGTCGACGGCGTTTGCCAGCCTTTCCTGATTAGTCTGCTCGTTGTAGGCCTTGAGTCGTGGGGACCCGTACTCGAGGTCAGTGGGGAGGACGGCCTCAGACCCATAGACCAAGAAGAACGGGGTGAACCCGGTGGCTCGACTCTCGGTCGTCCGCGGACTCCACAGATCGATGGGAGCTCGGTCACCCATTTGTTGCCGTGCTTGTTTAGGCGTTTGAAAATCCCGGGCTTTAGACCTTGCAAGATCATGCCATTTGCGCGCTCGACTTGGCCATTAGTTCGAGGGTAGGCGGCGCCGACCGCTTCACACGGATGTGGTACCGATCGCGAAGTCCAAGAACTTTTGCCCGTGAACCGGGTGCCGTTGTCGAAATGATGACGTTGGGGACTCCAAAGCGATGGATGATGTCGGTAAAGAACTCGACCGCTCGCTCCGAGCGGATGTTAGTGATGGGCTTGGCCTCGATCCACTTGGTAAACTTATCGATGGCCACGAGCAAGTGGGTATGGCCTCCCGTCATCTTTTTGAGGGGTCCAACCGAGATCGAGCCCCCGGACCGCAAATGGCCACGTGAGGGGGATCATCTGGAGTGCGTGTGCTGGAAGATGCGTTTGCTTAGCGTAGAATTGGCATCCCTCACACGCTCGAACAAGCTCGATGGCGTCAGCAGTTGCAGTGGGCCAGTAAAAGCCTCGATGGAATGCGTTCCCGACAAGGGTTCTTGGCGCAGCATGGTGGCCACAAGCCCCCGAGTGCATATCTCTGAGCAGTTTCTTGCCTTCCTCGATCGAGATGCACCGTTGGAGTACACCAGTTGGACTCCGGCGGTAGAGCTCTCTGTCGTCCCCGTAAAGGACGTAAGTTTTGGCTCGACGAGCTAGTCGCCTTGCCTCTGTTCGATCTTCTGGTAACTCCCTCGAATGAGATACTCGAGGATCGGTGCACGCCGCCGGTTGGTGGGCTCGTAACCCGTTCGATCTCCATGATCAGGGCCCCCGTCGAGGGGGTTCGGCGTAGGAGCAGGCAACGACCGGTCCCGCCCCCCCCGGCCCGAGTCCCACTTCACGGATGGCTCGTGAAGATCTTTCGAGAAGACGTCGGGGGTAGCGGCGCTCGAGATGAAGCGATTTTGGCCGGTTCGTCCGCGGCCTCATTGAAGCGCCTTGGGATGTGGTTGAGCTCGAGACCATGGAAGCTGGCTTCCAACTTGCGCACCTCATTGCAGTACGCTTCCATCTTTTCGTCATGGCAGCTCGAGGCTTTCATCACTTGGTCGATAACAAGTTGCGAGTCGCCTCGAGCATCGAGGCGTCGGACCCCAAGCTCGATGGCAATGCGCAACCCGGTAACGAGCGCCTCATACTCTGCCATGTTGTTCGAGGCGGCAAAGTGGATGCGCACCACGTAACGCATGTGTACTTCGAGGGGCGAGATGAAGAGTAGGCCCGCGCCTGCTCCTGTCTTCATAAGTGACCCGTCGAAATACATGGTCCATAGCTCGGCCTGGATCTGGACTGGGGGGAGTTGGACGTCAGTCCACTCAGCGACAAAGTCAGCCGGACTTGGGATTTGATAGCCTTTCGTGGGGCGTAAGTGATGGTCTCGCCCATGAGCTCGACCGACCACTTGGCGATTCGACCCACGACTTCCCGGTTCGGATAATTTCCCCAAGCGGGAATGATGTTACCACCGTTATCGGGTGGCTAAGAAAGTAGTGCTGGAGTTTTCGACGGGTGAGCACGATTGTGTAGAGCAGCTTTTGGATATGGGGGTATCGAATTTTGGCATCTGAGAGCACTTCACTGATGAAATACACCGGCCGCTGGACGGGGAGCGCGTGCCCCTCTTCCTGCCTCTCAACCACTATGACCGCGCTGGCCACTTGTGTGGTTGCGGCAATATAGAGGAGGAGTGGCTCGGCGGGTTGATCTGGTGTAGCCGGTCGAGGTGGCACGAGCACGGGAGGGGAGGAGAGCATGCTCTTCAGCCTCGAGAGGGCTTCCTCCGCCTCGGGTGTCCATGTGAAATGCTCGGATTTTTTGAGGAGTCGATACAGAGGCAATGCTTTTTCTCCCAAGCGTGCGATGAATCGGCTAAGGGCGGCCAAACATCCCGTGATCTTCTGTACCCCTTTCAGGTCTCGAATCGGCCCCATCCGCATGATGGCCGTAACCTTCTCGGGGTTGGCCTCGATCCCCGCCGGGAGACGATGTAGCCTAGCAAAGCATGCCTCGAGGCACTCCAAAGACACACTTCTCGGGGTTCGCTTTGATGTTCTTAGCCCCGAGGCACTCGAACGTCAACTTGAGGTCCTCGACAAGGTTTTCGACTTTTCGTGTCTTGACAACGATGTCATCCACGTATGCCTCAACCGTCTCTCCTATATGTTTGCCAAAAACATGAAGCATGCAGCTGATATGTTGCCCCGACGTTTCAAGGCCGAAAGGCATCGTGACATAACAAGACATGCCCATAGGGGTGATGAAAGAAGTCGCGAGCTGGTCGGACTCCTTCATCTTGATTTGGTGATAGCCGTAGTAGGCGTCGAGAAAGGAAAGTACTTCACAACCCGCAAAGGAATCAACAATTTGATCTATTCGTGGTAAAGGAAATGGGACTTTGGGACATGCTTTATTTAAACTAGTGTAATCTACACACATCCTCATTTTCCCATTCTTTTTCTCTACCAATACGGATTAGCTAACCACTCGGGATGATGTACCTCCTTGATGAATCCGGCCTTCTCGAGCTTCTCGACCTCCTCGCGGATGATCCCCGTTTCTCCTCGTCGAAGCGGCGCAGCGTTGCTTGACAGGTCTTGAACCGGGACGGATCTCCAAGGCGTGCTCGGCGACATCCCTCGGTATGCCAGGCATGTCCGAGGGACTCCATGCAAACATGTCAGCGTTTGCGCGAAGAAAGTCGACGAGCACTGCTTCCTATTTGCTGTCGAGGGAGGCACTGATGACCAGCGTCTTCTCCCCCGAGGAGCTTGGATCGAGCGGGATCTTCTTGGTGTGTTCAGCGGGCTCGAAGTTGCCGGCCTGTCGCTTGGGTGTCGGGGCAGAGGCCTCAGCTGCCATGTGATCGAGCATCATGGCTAGGTCTTCAGATGTTCCCAGCACGTTCGTCAATGATTCCCCGTACTCGACGCACTCCACATCGCAGTGGTAGGCGTGCTCGTACGTGGAGTTGACAGTGATGACTCCTTTTGGTCCCGGCATCTTGAGCTTGAGGTAGGCATAGCTGGGGATCGCCATGAACTTTGTGTAGCATGGCCTGCCCAAGATGGCGTGTTACGTCCCCTCGAAACTGGGCACGTCGAAAGTTAAGACCTCTCGACGAAAGTTCGAGCGTGTCCCAAAGACGACGGGGAGGTTGATGCGGCCGATCGTGAGTGCTTTCTTGCCAGGGACCACTCCGTGGAAGCCCCCGGCGCTCGGCTGGAGGTCAGCTCTTGTGAGGCCGAGCAACGTGAGGGTCTCCATGTAGATGATGTTGAGGCCGCCGCCTCCATCCATGAGAACTTTGGTGAAGCGGGCGTTGAGGATGATCGGGCGACGATGAGAGGGTACGAGCCGGGATTGGTGACGTGGTCGGATGATCATCACGGTCGAACGTGATGGGAGCATCCGACCGTCGAGAAATTGAGGCGTGGCGGGTTTTATGGAGAAAACCTCCCTGCGCTCGGCCTTCCGCTCTCGACGTGTCATCTGGGTGGTCGGGCCGCCGTAGATCATGTAGCACTCGGTGATGGGCGGATACCCATCGTCGTCGTTGTCGTTGGCTCGGTCCTCGCCACCCTTATCCTTCTTGCCATCGTCCTTGTCAATGCCAAATTTCTTGAAGTAACCTCGAAGCATACGGCAGTCCTCGAGGTTATGCTTGACCGGCTCCTTGTGGTAGGGGCACGGCTGCTTAAGCATTTTGTCAAAGACGCCCCCATCCGGTGGGGGTCTAGGCTTCTTGCGCTCGGCTGCGGCCACCTCGTCTTCCACGACCGCACGCTTGCCTTGCTGGTTGTAACACCCCTGGTGTTACGATCTTACTTAGCTTCCAGATTAAGCCGTAAGAGGAATCATTGGAAATAAATTCCACGAGTTCTAAATTTTTGATACGCATGAAGTGATGAACAACTCTATAAACAAAAATTAAAATATAATAATAATAATTAGTCTTTGCTTGCTAACGAAAAAATATGCGTGATGTAGTGTGGCTTGAGTACTTTGTTTTAACCTAGTTTATATATATAATTGTTTCTTTTATCACTGTTTTATTATGTGCTAAAAGAAAAAGAAATTGAAAAGCATACACACACATCACTCACGTACTCACGACTTGCAAGCTAGTAGTAGTTGGATGTTTATCCAGAAGTTGAATTCGTGCACATGAACGATCTCGAGCTGCCTGGCCGTCGTCTCGTTAAATTATGGTACTGCAGCTGCCATTACTAGCGTCGTGACGCTGCGGCCGCCATCGCGTCGCCGTCGCGTCCGTCTGCATCCTGTCCCTGCTGTACGTATACGGCCAAGCTGCCGTCGCCTTGCCATTTATGGTACTGCATGCGCACGAGGCCGATGTCCGCCGTACGTGCATGTGTGCCGTCACGTTAGTAGCCAACTGCGTCCAGCCAAGGTGAGGACGAGCAATGCGCCAGTCCGTCCTTCTCTGTCGTTCTGATCCCAGTTCACACTATAAGGCCATGTCGCCATGCAATGTCTGATGGCAGACTTCATCTGAGCTAGTGAAGCTCAGTCGCCTGCAGCTCTACCTTTGCCAAAACTCTCTTCCAGCTCTGTTCGGGCGTCCTCCGACTCGACCATCACCTCTACGTGAATCACTGTAAGCTGCTGATGCTAGACCACCGTTGTTAGGCCTTTAGCTGCTGGCTTGCCGAAACAGCTGCATCGCTGCCTGAGCCGTGGCCATCACGTACGCACGTACGTGAGCTGCTCTTCTGCTCGTAGCATCACAAGTGTTGTTTGCTTCCTGTTTTTCTTCAAAAGTCATCAAATATGCTAGAGCTTATAAATTCAATAGATAATTGTATAGTTGTCCAAAAATTGTGAAACTAATTTTTGTTAGCTTTATAGGATCATGGACTATCCGTTGATATATTTTTTTCATATAGTTTCTTAATATTTTTAGGGTCTCTTTAATTATATGAATACTTAATATTATTGTATTGTTTATTGCATGAACTTTTGAACGTAGAAGATAGGGGTGCTTGACATAGTAGTATGCGGTGGTTTTATCTGTAGCTTAATTTAGAATATTGTTAAGGTAACTAAAAATATACACTAAAACTAATATAAGTAAACATATAATATTGATTTATAGAATAAAGCACTCGTACGTATGATGATCCTGATGTTTTGTTTGATTAGAATAGAAGCTAACTACTGCCTTAGTCATTAGAGCTAGCTGATAGTTGAGTAACATGTGTGTTCCTATTTAAGAGTTGTTGTTGCTGCTTAAATATTAAATCGTTGCATCATTATCATTGCATGCATATAGCGAACGAGTGGGTGGAGATCGTGACTGTGGGCGACGAGGAGTACGAGGAGGTTCTCATTCCAGAGGAGTTCCGGGAGCCGTCCGTGACTGATTTTGCTTGATAACCCGCCCGCCCAAGGCAAGCCCCGGTGCATAACCCCTAATATTCTGCACTTTGCTTTATGCTTGTGCATTAAGTTTTAAGGAGTTGAATGAAATCCACTTGCATAGATATATATTGATCCCATGAGTCTTACTAGTATTCCAGGATCGTGTAGATTGCTATGCTATAGGAATTCGGTAGAAGTCGAGTGATTATCTGTCACTCGCGAGAGATAGGAAAATATTGTTATTATTATTATTATTCTTATCTTATATTCTCACATGGAATACATGTGGATGATAATTGGAGATCGGGCAGAAGGGTACTCGGATTTGGATTTGGATGGTAGTCAGGTCACAGACTTATTATCCTGAGCACATACTTGCTTATGGGAGCGGGAAGACCCGTTTCTTTCGTGCCTTGGTTTCCAGCTCTTTCCACGTCGACGGGCCGGAGGCGGGGATAGGTTGGAGGTCCTTGCACCATATTGAGGACGGGCCTCAAGTATGGGGGCTTGGAGTCCACGTTGGAGTGGGGACCTGGAACCCTTGGCAGGGAATGAAAGGGGTTAGTCTTGCCTGTGCCGAGGCTAGGTACAGGCGAGGCGTGTGTTTTGGGGTACCCAGCTGGGCTACATTGATTCATGAATCGCCGATTATTTCGGTATGACTTGGCTATGGTGGAATATGGAAGAAGTAAGAAGTGGAATATGGAAGACGGAATATATATATATGGATCTAATTGCTCAACTCTTGCTTGAAAGTAGAACAGGTGCTTACCTAGAATGGTTAGGTAAATGCGCTTAAAAAGATGGCTAATAATATGGAGGTAAGGTTACATTTTAGTAATGCTTTCTCGCAATACAATAACGCACAAGCCAGATAGCCTTGCATATTCCTTGGAGTCTTTTACTTCCTCCTGACGGGTAAGTCTTGCAGAGTACAATTGAGTACTCAGGGTTTGTTCTACCCTGTTGCAGGTGACAGGTGCTGCTTAAGCTGAATATGTGTGTGGAAACCTCCTGGTGGGCTCAGAGGGGATTTCCTTACGATGTGGACATAGAGTTTATTTGTAACCTTCATCAAAAATGTTTTTACAAAAGAAAGAATCACCTTTACCTTTCAGCTGATGAATACAAATATTATTATGTTGATATTTAACTTGTCTTATTCTACTGATAATTGATTAAGATAATATATTAATGTTGTAATTAATGTGATGTAAGAAATGGCTAAAACTGTTGTAAGCTTTACTCTCTCATTTATGATCCGGGTTGTAAAATGTGGATTGTTTCGAGTTCTCCTTCGGGTGTGCTCGACGGAATCGTTTGATTTAGTACACTTTCGAGGTACTTAGTGTCTAGAGGGAGACAAGTACTTTGAAAGTGTATTATTTTAGACGGTTCGCCACAAAGTGGTATCAGCTCCATAAATGAGAAACCAAAAGCTTACAAAACCCTTTTCTAAATTAAAATTTGATAACAAATTTTTGAAAAGGTTAGGACGTTTGCATACGAAGTTATATAAGTAGCCCTACTACTATGGTTATGCACCTAGGATGGATGGCACACCGCTGACCTAGCTAGGCTTAACCCTGTTTTCTATAGGTACACTAACTCGAGCATAATTCGATAGTAACCGACTAGCTTCGTAGAGTGTACGTTGTGCCAAAAATATGAGAACGGTTGCCCTATATGTGGCAATAATGTGAGGGTAGATAAGACGTGCATTCATGCATATCTTGAATGCGCATTTGTGTGATGGTTGGTGGGTATGATCTTTATGGGGTTTGGCTAGGGCTTAGTCTATCTCTATCTAATCTTTTCGTAATTCCTCAAGTCGGCAGCTAGATCACGATGCGAGCAAGGAGGCTAAGCCAAACATAAGATGATCCATCGCTGGATGAGATGTGAATACGTTGTCGCTTAGTCGTGGATGTCTCGGTGGAGCACTTGACCCCTACCCAATTATGCTATGTTGATCAGTAATCCTTCATCTTCCGAAGGAAATTCCTTGACAATTTCTGATTATTTTCCCCTAACCTCATTCCTTGCGGGTATGACCCATAATGGTTCGGGAAAGTACTTGGTGCCGCGACGAAACCGAGGGCTTCCCCGTGGAACAGCCCGCCACATGGTTGCTGCTCGGCACGCGCCGGTATCGAGGCCCTTGACCGAGTCATGACCGGGTTATATCTCTTCTCTCTCAAGAAAGATACTACCTTGAGAATAAACTTGTGTTTTAATGAGAACTCCACGAATGGCTGATAAGGTGGCGCACTATATCCACATAAAGGAAAGCTAAATTCATCCTTAGGGAAGCAGTGGATCAGGAATCTGGAGTATATGTGTTTCTGTTGTTTTTGTTGTTTTGTGTCATGCTCTCTGCTGGGTCGCGTCAAGCTTGGCTTGCACGCCTCTCTTCTCTCTTCTCTCTTCTCTCTTCTCTAGGTGTGGTCATTCTTGCTGCTCGAGATGTGAGCCTGACACCTCTGCTATGGCCACGCCACTAAAAGCCATCGGTGATGGTATGCCTTAGTCGTAGTCTGTGTTATGGCCTGTCCCATCCCTTGTTATAGCTGTCCGACATATTTTCCCTCTTCTTTAATGCTGACCGTCGTGTTTCCCTCCTTACCGTCTTGCTGTAGATGGTAAAACTCTTGGGAAGCTGTAATAAACCCACTACAAAAGAGAGCCAAACCGGTGATTGCGAACCATGCCTCACCGTTCTTAGCCACTATTTTAATCTTCTTCTCCCTTGAGCAAAAACCCATGGCTTTCCAGGATTCACTCTGTCCTTGTTTCCAATCCACCCACCTTTCTAGCCAGTTCTCCGGTTCTTTCGCAGAGTCCGGACTACCAAAGACTTGCCGGGACATAGAGGGTTTTCCCAAGCTTTTGTATACCACTACGCAAAGGCTAGGGATCCGTGACCGTCCCGCATGAGGGTTGTGAGTTCATCGAGCATGGCATTGAGCGGTGCGAGGTCACCGTCTACATAGGAAAGAGTGAGAACTCCCCGTGTGGATGGCCGGAGTACCACCGCCTATGGCTTTCGCTTCTCCGACACCTACCAAGCCGTGGCGTACAAGGCCTTGCGGAACCCGAGCCGATCTACGCCGACTCTCTTGCCCGTACCCCCATGCGGTTCTTCCCACCGACGGACCGAGACTCTCCCTTCGGAGGGCACGTATGGAAGTGCTTTGGAAAAGCACCGCCGCAAGAGGATGAGCCCACGGTGGTCTCATTGGCCACATATCTGGCGGCCCCGGACGAGCACCATGATTATCTCGCCTCCGTGCTGAGGGCGTATATCACTCGGGCTGAGGAGTCCGACCTCTACATCCGGAAGCTTCAAGTCAGCCTCGCCACGGCACGCGCTCAGGCTGTTTCCGCCGAAAGCCGTGAGACCGTCACCGCGGAAGCCATGCGTGAGGCGGAAGACCGCTTCGCCAAGCAGCTGAGAGACGTCTACCTCACCGCCCGGGACCATCGGAGGACTCTTGCTCCAGGGGAGCAGCCACCCCGGATCTTGCAGGGGATACCTTTTGGCCCCTGGAGACGGGAGAGACCAGTTGCCCCGCCATCCACCCCCATGGAGATCCCCGAAGTCGATTTCCCCATACCCTGTACTCAGCCCAATCCTGCTGCAGCATCCCAGGCTAGCAGCCGTGAAGCCCTCTGCCTCGACGAGGTGGATTAGTTGTCTGGTGCTGTACCTTGACCCTGTAGCACGTGTCTTGCCTTCGCCAGATGTACCCTGTCTGTTGTGTTTGGATGCAGTGTGTTGGTTTGCCGTCCCATGAAGTGAATGAAAAATGCCTGTTGTTTTTCTGCAGAATTTTTGTTCATGAGCGATGTATGTCTTGTTAAGTACAATTAGACGCAACGGTCAGTATAACGTTTTAAATCTGAGTAACGGTAAAAGTTTTTCGTATAATTTTAAACCGTGCGAAATGATCATTGCCATCCTTATCTCTTAAAAATCTGATGCTTTGGTTCCCGTTAGCTATCCGTACCGGTCTCCTCTTTCCCTTACTTTTCCCACCTGTGCCACGCTCTCGCATGGCCGCGGCGTTGTGCCGCACTCGCCGCCCAGCATAGTGCACCGTTCTTTTTCCTGCGCGCCTTGTCGGCTCTCGATCCTCGCCCTCGTTCCCGGACCTGACCCCCCCCCCTCTTCTTTCTTTTGGACACAGTCGCACGCATGCCTCCTTGTCGAGCGAATCCCATTCCCCTTTTCCCTTTCTCCCCACTCGAGCTCACGCCGCGGAAGCGTGCCATGGTCGACATTCTTCCTGTTCGGTGACTCGTCGGCAATTCTCTTCCATCCGTCTCCACCTCCGCTGTGCTGCATCACCACCTCTGCCCACCTAGCTATAAGAAGCCACCCTGCGTGCTTCATTCCCATCCCCAGATCTGAAGTAGTGCTCGCGGTGGAGCAACGCAGGAAGAAACCAAGTTGGAGGGAAGGAGCAGTCGAGGCGACAGAGTTGCAAGATCTAGTTGTTGCCCGTGGATCTAGAGTTGCCAACTTGAGGGGAAGAAGAGATATGTTTTTCATAGAAGAAGTTCTGATTTGCCTTGTGTTAATTTTCGTGATAGGGTACACGATGGTCGAGTTCACGCCCTCTGTTTTCTGGACCCTTTGGGCATTCGCCATGTTCTGGATAATCATTTTCTTGCTCCTTCTTCATTGTCCCCGTCTTAACCGCTTTCTAGATTAAGTTAGTGGTTGTATTGGTTGCTCGTAGCCGTGTTCTCTCTAGATCCCGAGCGGTTTACCGTTCGAAGTTGTGTAATCTTCCGTGTAATTTCAGATCTCGTGAAATGTAATCGCATTTTCCCTTTTCCCTTTCTTGCTTCGAATCTCGGGACGAGATTCTTTTAAGGGGTTGATTGTAACACCCCGGTGTTACGATCTTACTTAGCTTCTTTATATTTTAAAACTTTAAAACAATTTCTATAAACAAGATAAATATGACTTGTATTAAGCCGTAAGAGGAATCATTGGAAATAAATTCCACGAGTTCTAAATTTTTGATACGCATGAAGTGATGAACAACTCTATAAACAAAAATTAAAATATAATAATAATAATTAGTCTTTGCTTGCTAACGAGAAAAATATGCGTGATGTAGTGTGGCTTGAGTACTTTGTTTTAACCTAGTTTATATATATAATTGTTTCTTTTATCACTGTTTTATTATGTGCTAAAAGAAAAAGAAATTGAAAAGCATACACACACATCACTCACGTACTCACGACTTGCAAGCTAGTAGTAGTTGGATGTTTATCCAGAAGTTGAATTCGTGCACATGAACGATCTCGAGCTGCCTGGCCGTCGTCTCGTTAAATTATGGTACTGCAGCTGCCATTACTAGCGTCGTGACGCTGCGGCCGCCATCGCGTCGCCGTCGCGTCCGTCTGCATCCTGTCCCTGCTGTACGTATACGGCCAAGCTGCCGTCGCCTTGCCATTTATGGTACTGCATGCGCACGAGGCCGATGTCCGCCGTACGTGCATGTGTGCCGTCACGTTAGTAGCCAACTGCGTCCAGCCAAGGTGAGGACGAGCAATGCGCCAGTCCGTCCTTCTCTGTCGTTCTGATCCCAGTTCACACTATAAGGCCATGTCGCCATGCAATGTCTGATGGCAGACTTCATCTGAGCTAGTGAAGCTCAGTCGCCTGCAGCTCTACCTTTGCCAAAACTCTCTTCCAGCTCTGTTCGGGCGTCCTCCGACTCGACCATCACCTCTACGTGAATCACTGTAAGCTGCTGATGCTAGACCACCGTTGTTAGGCCTTTAGCTGCTGGCTTGCCGAAACAGCTGCATCGCTGCCTGAGCCGTGGCCATCACGTACGCACGTACGTGAGCTGCTCTTCTGCTCGTAGCATCACAAGTGTTGTTTGCTTCCTGTTTTTCTTCAAAAGTCCTCAAATATGCTAGAGCTTATAAATTCAATAGATAATTATATAGTTGTTCAAAATTGTGAAACTAATTTTGTTAGCTTTATAGGATCATGGACTATCCGTTGATATATTTTGTTCATATAGTTTCTTAATATTTTTAGGGTCTCTTTAATTATATGAATACTTAATATTATTGTATTGTTTATTGCATGAACTTTTGAACGTAGAAGATAGGGGTGCTTGACATAGTAGTATGCGGTGGTTTTATCTGTAGCTTAATTTAGAATATTGTTAAGGTAACTAAAAATATACACTAAAGCTAATATAAGTAAATATATAATATTGATTTATAGAATAAAGCACTCGTACGTATGATGATCCTGATGTTTTGTTTGATTAGAATAGAAGCTAACTTACTGCCTTAGTCATTAGAGCTAGCTGATAGTTGAGTAACATGTGTGTTCCTATTTAAGAGTTGTTGTTGCTGCTTAAATATTAAATCGTTGCATCATTATCATTGCATGCATATAGCGAACGAGTGGGTGGAGATCGTGACTGTGGGCGACGAGGAGTACGAGGAGGTTCTCATTCCAGAGGAGTTCCAGGAGCCGTCCGTGACTGATTTTGCTGATAACCCGCCTGCCCAAGGCAAGCCCCGGTGCATAACCCCTAATATTCTGCACTTTGCTTTATGCTTGTGCATTAAGTTTTAAGGAGTTGAATGAAATCCACTTGCATAGATATATATTGATCCCATGAGTCTTACTAGTATTCCAGGATCGTGTAGATTGCTATGCTATAGGAATTCGGTAGAAGTCGAGTGATTATCTGTCACTCGCGAGAGATAGGAAAATATTGTTATTATTATTATTATTCTTATCTTATATTCTCACATGGAATACATGTGGATGATAATTGGAGATCAGGCAGAAGGGTACTCGGATTTGGATTTGGATGGTAGTCAGGTCACAGACTTATTATCCTGAGCACATACTTGCTTATGGGAGCGGGAAGACCCGTTTCTTTCGTGCCTTGGTTTCCAGCTCTTTCCACGTCGACGGGCCGGAGGCGGGGATAGGTTGGAGGTCCTTGCACCATATTGAGGACGGGCCTCAAGTATGGGGGCTTGGAGTCCACGTTGGAGTGGGGACCTGGAACCCTTGGCAGGGAATGAAAGGGGTTAGTCTTGCCTGTGCCGAGGCTAGGTACAGGCGAGGCGTGTGTTTTGGGGTACCCAGCTGGGCTACATTGATTCATGAATCGCCGATTGTTTCGGTATGACTTGGCTATGGTGGAATATGGAAGAAGTAAGAAGTGGAATATGGAAGACGGAATATATATATATGGATCTAATTGCTCAACTCTTGCTTGAAAGTAGAACAGGTGCTTACCTAGAATGGTTAGGTAAATGCGCTTAAAAAGATGGCTAATAATATGGAGGTAAGGTTACATTTTAGTAATGCTTTCTCGCAATACAATAACGCACAAGCCAGATAGCCTTGCATATTCCTTGGAGTCTTTTACTTCCTCCTGACGGGTAAGTCTTGCAGAGTACAATTGAGTACTCAGGGTTTGTTCTACCCTGTTGCAGGTGACAGTCTTTGCTTAAAATTGAATATGTGTGTGGAAACCTCCCGGTGGGCTCGGAGGGGATTTCCTTACGATGTGGACATAGAGTTTATTTGTAACCTTCATCAAAAATGTTTTTACAAAAGAAAGAATCACCTTTACCTTTCATCTCATGAATACAAATATTATTATGTTAATATTTAACTTGTCTTATTCTGCAGATAATTGATTAAGATAATATATTGATGTTGTAATTAATGTGATGTAAGAAATGGCTAAAACTGTTGTAAGCTTTACTCTCTCATTTATGATCCGGGTTGTAAAATGTGGATTGTTTCGAGTTCTCCTTCGGGTGTGCTCGACGGAATCGTTTGATTTAGTACACTTTCGAGGTACTTAGTGTCTAGAGGGAGACAAGTACTTTGAAAGTGTATTATTTTAGACGGTTCTGCCACACTGGTTGCCTTTCTTCTTCTTCCCGTTCTTCTTCTGGGCCTTGCTCGAGCCCTCAGCGCCTCCCGGGGACGGCGCGGGCTTGTTCCCGGCCCCACCAAAGAAGGCCCCCACGGCCTCGTCGCCGGCAGCGTAGTCGGCGACGACATCCATGAGCTCGTTCACCGTCTTTGGGCGATTGCGTCCGAGCTCCCGTACGAGCTCTTTGCAAGTGGTGCCCGAGACGAACGCCAGGATGACGTCGTGATCTGGAATATGTGGCAGCTCGGTGCGCACCTTTGAGAAACGTCGAGCAAAGTCCCGGAGAGACTCCGTGGTATTTTGCTTGCAGTTACGGAGATCCCACGAGTTGCCGGGTCGGATGTAGGTGCCCTTGAAGTTCCCCTCGAAAATCTGGACCAGGTCGGCCCAATCGTAGATCTGATTGGGGGGAAGCTCCTCGAGCCACCGTCGAGTGGTGTCAGAGAGGAATAGAGGAAGCTGGCGTATGATTGCCCTATCCTCTCGAGCCCCACCCGACTGACAGGCCAGCCGGAAATCAGCTAGCCAGAGCTCTGGCTTGGTTTCTCCGTTGTACTTGACCACGCTCGTGGGGGGTCAAAACGGGGTTGGCAACGGCGTGTTGCGGATAGCTCGACTGAAGACTCGAGGGCCCGGCGGCTCGGGAGCCTGTCGGTCCTCATCGCTGTCGTAGCGCCCCCCTCGATGGGCCTTGTAGCCACGGTCCTCGGCACCCGCAGCCTTGCGTCGTCGGTTGTCGTTGATGTCATTACGCGCATCTTGAGGCGCGCGGTTGTCGAGGATGCGTTCTCGAGCAGGTGCTCTACCACCTCGAGGGGGTGCCTCCTGGTGGACGGAACCCTCCCGCTCGTGCCGTGGTTGTTCTGGGGCTACCTCACGCTGTCTCGAGGCCGAGCTCTCGGCCTGCTGGACGGCCGCGACTTGGAGGAGCCCCTGGATCTCGTCTCGTATCCGCAACGCATGCGGATTCGAGGGTGCCGGCATGTCCCGCAGCAGCATAGCTGCCGCAAGGACATTTTGGCTTGCTCGGGGGAAATGGGCTGGCTCGACCGGCGCCTCTGGCCGCCCGTCGTTGACGATGCGGTTGAAAACGTCTCGGGCCCTTCCTCGAGCGCCAAGAGGTCGAGGAGGGGGCGGATGGTTCTGCTCAAGCGCGCGCTTGAGCAGCTCCAGATTCGCGCGTTCCTCATTCATCTTAGCCTCGATTTCTCTGAGCTGGGCCCATTGTGCTGCTCGAGCATCATCTTCGGGTCACTGGTTATATTGAGCTTGTGGTGGCTGTCCGCGCGGCTCGACCACTGCAGAGCTCCAGTGCCGATGTCCTGGCCCGCCGGCGCGTTACGTCGCCGGTTGGCCGCGGGGGCAGCCATGGCGGCGCCGTCTCTGGTCTCGTCATCCGACGGGACGTCGTCGTTGAGATGAAAACACTCGCGTGCCGGGTCATAGCACCCTGAGTCTGAGTCATCAGAGTCTGGGTTAGCGCTGGACGGCGTCCAGGGCCTCCCCGTGCTCTCCTCCTCGATCCAGCGGCGCATATCCCCGACCGTGTTGCGGCGTTGCGAGCCAGGTGCTCTGTCAAACCCGCGGTCTACTGACGTCGGCCACACGATCTCCAAGTTCATAGTGGCACGCAGGAGGGGGCCGGGGCTCTCCTCCCGCGGTCCCATGACCGGCCGGATCGCGTTGGCATATGTAGTGGCGGCGTTGGCGAGCCCAAACGGGAGTCTGCGTCGAGCTCGGTATAGCCCGTGTGGCAGCAGGTTGGGCGACGTCGGCCGTGCGCGCGCTCGAGGCGCCACGCCGGGCTCTCTCGGCGAGCGCGTGGCGAACGTGAAGCCAGGGTCCATGCCAGGGACTCCCTGTCCACGTGCCACCTCCTGCCATACACTTGGCACCCCAGCTGGGTGCATCGTGGCGTCTGGCCGGGAGGGCACACGAGCAGGGTGCTCAAGGCCCTGTGCCTGCTGGTGGCGAGGCTGATGCTGGTGGCGTCGGCGACGTGGTGGCGAGCCGTGGTGGCGTGGTCGGCGCGCGACCCCACCAGCGCGTGGGGGTGACGAGCGTCCCCCTCCTGGTTCACCGATCGAGAGTAAAGCCATGTCGTGGCCTGGGCCGAGCGACATGAACTCTAGGCTCCCAAACCAGATCACCGTAGCGAACGGAAACGAGGAAGCGGGTGATGCCATCCGAAAAATGGCGGGAATCGAGCGAAAAACACGCAGTGCCCCTACCTGGCGCGCCAACTGTCGGTGTTTCGTACCCCGGGGGGTATAACACCAACGAGTAAATTTCTATGCGTGCTCCCTAATCCGGATGGTGATGCAAGATGGACACAAGCTTTTATCCTGGTTCAGGCAAAGAATGCCCTACGTCCGCCGAGAGGGATGAATTTGTATTATCTTGCACCGGGCGCTTGTACGGGGGTGAGTACAAGGTAGTCCTGAGACTTAGCGAGTGAGTGAGCGTGAGTGAAGGTGTAAAAAAGCGTACGCGTAAAAGGCCCCCCCTCGATGGGCCTTGTAGCCACGGTCGTCGGCACCCGCAGCCTTGCGTCGTCGGTTGTCGTTGATGTCATGACGCGCATCTTGAGGTGCGCGGTTGTCGAGGATGCGTTCTCGAGCAGGGGCTCTACCATCTCGAGGGGGTGCCCCCTGGTGGACGGAACCCTCCCGTTCGTGCCGTGGTTGTTCTGGGGCTGCCTCACGCTGCCTCGAGGCCGAGCTCTCGGCCTGCTGGACGGCCGCGACTTGGAGGAGCCCCTGGATCTCGTCTCGTATCCGCAATGCATGCGGATTCGAGGGTGCCGGCATGTCCCGCAGTAGCATAGCTGCCGCAAGTACATTCTGGCTTGCTCGAGGGAAGTGAGCTGGCTCGGGTGGCGCCTCTGGCCGCCCGTCGTTGACAATGCGGTTGAAAACGTCTCGTGCCTTTCCTCGAGCGCCAAGAGGTCGAGGAGGGGGCGGATGGTTCTGCTCAAGCGCGCGCTTGAGCAGCTCCAGATTCGCGCGTTCCTCATTCATCCTAGCCTCGATTTCTCTGAGCTGCGCCCATTGTGCTGCTCGAGCATCGTCTTCGGGTCGCTGGTTATCTTGAGCTTGTGGTGGCGGTGCCGCGCGGCTCGACCACCTGCGAGCTCCAGCCGATGTCCCAGTGCCGGCGTTACGTGCTGCTCGGTTGGCTGCGAGGGCAGCCATGGCGGCGCCATCTCTGGTCTCGTCATCCGACGGGACGTCGTTGTTGAGATGAAAACACTCGCGCGCCGGGTCATAGCACCCTGAGTCTGAGTCATCGGAGTCTGGGTGAGCGCCGGACGGCGTCCAGGGCCTCCCCGTGCTCTCCTCCTCGATCCAGCGGCGCATATCCCCGACCGTGTTGCGGCGTTGCGAGCCAGGTGCTCTGTCAAACCCGCGGTCTACCGTCGTAGGCCACACGATCTCCAAGTTCATACTGGCACGCAGGAGGGGGCCGGGACTCTCCTCCCGCGGTCCCATGACTGGCCGGATCGCGTTGGCATATGTAGTGGCGGCGTTGGTAAGCCCAAACGGGAGCCTGCGCCGAGCTCGGTATAGCCCGTGTGGCAACAGGTTGGGCGACGTCGGCCGTGCGCGCGCTCGAGGCGCCACGCCGGGCTCTCTCGGCGAACGCATGGCGAACGTGAAGCCAGGGTCCAAGTCAGGGACTCCCTGTCCACGTGCCACTCCCTGCCGCACACTTGGCACCCCGGCTGGGTGCATCGTGGCGTCTGGCCGGGAGGGCACACGAGCAGGGTGCTCAAGGTCCTGTGCCTGCTAGTGGGGGTGCCGATGCTGGTGGCGTCGGCGACGTGGTGGTGAGCCATGGTGGCGCGGTCGGCGCGCGGTCCCACCAGCGCGTGGGGGTGACGAGCGTCCCCCTCCTGGTTCACCGATCGAGAGTAGAGCCATGTCGTGGCCTGGGCCGAGCGACACGAACTCTAGACTCCCAAACCAGATCACCGTGGCGAACGGAAGCGAGGAAGCGGGTGATGCCATCCGGAAAATGGCGGGAATCGAGCGAAAACACGCGACACCCCTACCTGGCGCGCCAACTGTCGGTGTTTCGTACCCCGGGGGGTATAACACCAACGAGTAAATTTCTATGCGTGCTCCCTAATCCGGATGGTGATGCAAGATGGACACAAGCTTTTATCCTGGTTCAGGCAAAGAATGCCCTACGTCCAGCAGAGGGATGAATTTGTATTATCTTGCACCGGGGCGCTTGTACAGGGGTGAGTACAAGGTAGTCCTGAGACTTAGCGAGTGAGTGAGCGTGAGTGAAGGTGTAAAAAAGCGTACGCGTAAAAGGCGCCCCCCCCCCGAACTAGGTCCTGGCATCCCCTTTTATAGGCCAAGAGGAGGCTCAGGAGTACAAAGAAGATAGGGCTGTCGTGGGCGTGACGTCGAGGTACTGGTGCTGTCACGTCATCGAGTCTGTAGACGCTCCTTGTGGTCTGGCTCGAACCTGTAGCGGTGTGGGCAATGATGGCCTGCTCGTCCTTCTCGGTCGTGGGCTGACGTAGTCGAGGTATGGCGCTGGCGTAGTCGAGCACGTGCGTCCGGGAACCCCGCCGGATGGCCATCGAGGTAGGAAAGACAGGGCACTGCGCGCCCCATGCTTAGGTCGCGTCCGTCATCATCCCTCGAGCGGTTAGTGACCGTTTCGAGGGGTAGATGGCTCGAGCGACGGGACTGAGCAGCGGGTTTGGTGGTGCGCAGAGTTGACAATCGCGTCTCAAGGGGGTGTCGTACACGGCATAGTGTTCAGCGTGGTGTAATAGTGATGCCTGTCATGCTCGAATCCCGGGTATGGGCGGTGGAATAGGAGAAGTGACCGGCGTACTTCTCACTATTTCACGCACTGTAGCCATGGGGTTAGGCGGAGCAGGCGTACTTCCCACTGCTTCACGCTCTGTAGCCATGTGCGTGCCTTGGATAGGCAATTATTGAGAGCGGACTCGAGCGACTGCTCGCTCGAGCGTTCTCCGTCTCGCTCGAGCGGTTGCTTGCTCGAGCGGTTTTGCGTCAACCGCTCGAGCGGTCGCACGCTCGAGCGGTTTCCGTACTTCTCTCTCGAGCGGGCGAGTGGCTGCTGCTCGAGCAAGTGGGCTTTGTGGCCTTGTGGGCCTAATTCGCTCGCTGGCCCAACAGGAGTAGGATTGGGACTTCCTTGGTTAGTTCTTGGGAGAGTTAGAGGTGAAATGGGCTGGATTATTCATCGCTAATCTACCTAATTTAGGACCCCTAATCTAGGTACCCGACAAAATCAATGGAAAAAAGTATGACAGAAGAAACTCTCCCCATTTTCTAGGTAGAATTAATGAAATTGTGACTATTTAATATTAAATAGTATTAGGTAAAGTTAGAATCTCTTTTACTCGAAAATAACAATATTGAGACCTGTTTCACAAAAAAAAAAAAAAAATTATATTCATGCTTGAGGGTGACCGGAAATGAACGGGAGCACACGTGTGGAAGTGAGTGAAGAGAATTGGAGCCAACAACATTCCGTGTTGATCTCTGTAATAAAGTTACAAAAGGGCGCTCACGGAGGGCAACACAGGCGTGGGCGACGACGACGTCGTGGCCACCGCCGCACACACACGCACGCGCTAACTGACAGCACGCTGGTTTTCATGTCTTCATTAGTGAGTTAGGTTTAATTTTCGTATTCTAAAGAAAACAGTGAGGTAGGTTGGAGACTTGGCGCGGCGTGCACATGGTTCGGGAGAGAATCGAGAGAACAAGAGATTTTGATAACGCCCACAACTCGGTGCAGGCAAGATGGAGCGAGCTACCCGTGGCCGGCGGGGAGTGACGACTGACGACCTAGCAGTGAGTGATGCAGTCGTTCTCCCCCCTATATAAGGCATTAGCTTAGCTGTAGCTCTACGGCTACCAGACTAGCTAGCGCCAAATCATCCGGCCAATATACCTCTCGCTCGCTCCTAATCTCTCTCTCATACACACGGAATATAATACAGTATATAACAATCCACGCAACAGTACCGATTGAAATGGCGTTCCCGGGTGCATTGCTGGAGCAGATAACCAAAGCCAGACTCAATCCGGCAAGGCTGCCGGTGGCGCTGATGTCCTTCGGCGTTGTCCTGAGTGCAGCGGCGCTTGCACTCATCATCTTCAAGGCCCCGGGAGGCATCTTCCTCCGCTTGCACGGTAGCACGCCGACGTACCTGTACTACAGCGTCCTCGGCGCCGTAGTGATCTTTGGCCTTGCTGAGGCGTCTTTGGGCTTTTGGGTGGTGCCACGTGACGACATCATCGACGGATGGCACGCCGTCGGCAAGACGGTGCTGTGGGTTTCACTCTTGCCTCTCGTCGTGGTCTTTGCTCTTGGCGGCCTCGCGTTTCTCAAGTAGCCTCTGTTTTTTGTTTTGTTCTGTTTCGTGGGCTTAATTCAGTTAGAGTTAAGTGTATTTGATTAAAATTGGCAGCCCAGTCACGTCCATGGCCCACAGGGCTGTTTGCAAAAAAAAGGTGTAATTGTTGTATTTATTTTAATTGCCACCTGTGTTGTCCATCTCTCTCGTCGCCTGGCTCTCCCTATCCTACGCTCGCCGCCGCCGCCGCCACTGCGGTGAACAAGGCGGATCTGGCCAGCACGCTGTCCATGTCCATCCATCCAGAATTCGCCACTTCCCCGCACTCCACTCCACCACCGCTGGGCGCCGGTTACCTAGTCGGCACCTAGGATCTCGTCCCTCTCCACTCCAGCCCCCCACGTCCTCTCCCCCAATGAGCACGCACTCGAGGAGTCCAAGCGCCGCCTCGGGCCGCCGTTACGACCCGCTCGCCTTCACCGACCTCTATTCTGATTCTCCGCCCGTGCCGGCCGACCGGGGTCCGCTATGGCCGCTCCTCTTCCTGCTCTCCTCGCTCTCCTCACAGCGCCCCTATAGATGTGGCGGTTTCGCACTGGGCCGGCGACGGCATGCGCCACCACTTCGCCCTGCGGCAGCAGCCTTCGGCTTCCGCTACTGGCTGGAACGCGTGTCTCTGCCGGTGCTTCCAGCACATGCTCGACGGAATGCCTGACACAGATTGAATGTAAGTTCTCCACCTAACCATTAAGTCACCCATTGTATTGAACTACTGTGGTGGTCAAGTTGCAAGTAAACTCAGGTCCAATAACCTGTACAATGTACTTTTCCTATTTCAATTTGAAATGAAATATATTACCGTTATCCTGAATATGATGGGTGTTCAGAAGTATGTTCCTTCGGTTGTGATCACTTGTGAATTTGTTGTCCGATGGCTGTGTTTAGGGAAATAAATTTTTCTCAGGTGAATGTTTCTGCGACAAAAAAAATTCTGTGCAATGACAGCACAGCAACTGTGCTGGCGCCATTTGTGCCGGCTCCGGCGGGTGGAGATCGTCCATGGGAATATGTTAACAACAGCAGCTGGCCAGTTGAGGACATTTTGACACTTCCAGCAACAAAAATATTAGAAAAACTCTCATCAGGAATTCTCGATATTTGTTGCAAAACTTCAAGTAGTGAATGGACCAAATTCTACCCATGTCCTACTGGCTTATGGGTCTAGTGAAACTATCTTTTGATTAACTTTTGGGCATTTCTCAAGATGGAGTTCGCTTGCCAAATATTCAAACCGCCATGACAAAGAATGGCCAATCTGTGAAAGAGCAAGGTATACTGAGAATGCTCGTTAGTTATATATCTTGCTTCTTCACTTCACCTTCTCTTTGTAAGTTACACAAACGATAACGCCTTCAAATTTTTTTAGTAGCTAAGTCAGCTACTCGTTTGTGCTCTAAATTTGTGTAATTCTTGATTGGGTGAAGCACGGATGCACCTTTGACTTTACTCAAACAATATGTGGGAGCTATATATACTCTTGGGCTGAATCTTGATTTTTTTTTTCTCGCAGGGTAAGACAGCCCGGGCATTTTTGCTTAAGAAAAAAGACCTTCTCACACAAGTCGAGAAAAATCAATGAACCACCCTTACACATGGGCACCGTCACCCTGTGAGACTGGACCGGTCCTAACAACGTCCATGGGATAGACGAGGGGATTTTTTTAACCATGACATAGAAACTAGAGGCTCTTGGCTATTTAATTATTATAAGATGGCACGGGTGGTGCTGTCGCAGTGCTGTCGCAAGAAGCCAAGAAGATATTTTAGACGTTTGTAATGTAGGAAACATGAAAAAAAATATTTGTAATTAGTCCTAATATAGTGCATTGGTAACAAGTTCCTTCCTGATTGTCAAAAAAAAATGCAAGTTCGCTACAAATAAGAACTCATTCAGGTACTCTAGTAGTCCTGCTCTAGCAATGAAAAACTCTCCTAGATTGTTAGTGCGAGCAAGTTCACTTCTTTCAGAACTAATGTGAATTGAGCCTGTGGTCCAATGATAGAACTGTCCAGTAGGACATTACCAACCGACATTTAAATTCTGATGTTCACACTTTTTTCTAGGATTTTTCCAAAATTTACCGGCGCTACGCACTAAGTGGTATGCAGTGTCTCCATCGACAGCGAGGCGCCTGTGGTGTGAAATTCAAGATCTACCGGCTCAGTCCTTCGGAGGTGCTCATAGGAGTAGAGTTTACATGTGTATATTCATAGGGTGAGTACATACGTACCGTGGGCATCTAATGTGAAACATATAGCTTCTATTGTTCTCTCTACAATTAAGGGCAGCATGTAATATGTTGGATAGGCTATGACTTACGACTAATATATAAAAAAAGTTGTAGAAACCATATGTCAATTATATTATTGTAGTTTCAAAAAAAAAACAGGGTATATTCGTGTTTATCAATTACCTACAAGCCAAAAAAAAACCACTGATAATGTAAGCCCTATTTAATTTGGAAGAGGGAGGAGCGCGGTCTGAGGCTCTGAGAAACATTACTAGCTAGCTTCTTCGTTTGATTATACAAATATATGGTTTTATAAATTTGGAATAGGATTTCCCTAAAAAAATTTAGAATAGGAAATCCTGTTTTCAATAATTATACACAGATGACTTACTATGAAAACGAATTTAAACATGTCTGTATTATACACATATGACTTACTATGAAAACGAATTTCGATAAGTTAAAATTTTGTTTGCTGACTTCGATCAAATAATACATATATGACTACATAAATATACTCTAGAATAACAAGGAATTTGAAGTAGAGAGACCCCGGCCTATCCACTGATTGGTCGTCATTCGTCATTGTCACCCACCGTGCATGTCGTCGACGACGGCGCCGTGCTCCGAAATCGAATGTGGCTAAGAAAAATTTACATCATCAGAAGATGATGGACGGCGCGTCTCCGCCGGGAGACTGACGGCGACCCGGCCTTCGAGCATATCCACCACATTTTGCATGCTGGGCCTCATGTCCCGCTCGTGCTGGATGCACCAGAGTGACACCATCACCACCATCTTCACCGCCTCCTCGTTTACATCTGCCATGGGCATGGCTGCGTCCACCAACTCCATGTGCTCGCCTTGCGCCATCTTCTCCCGCAAGTTCCGCGCGATGTTCGGGTCAGGCGTCGCCGACAACGAGGGATCGAAGTTCCGGCGCCCGCCGATGAGCTCGAGAAGCGTCATGCCGTAGCTGAAGACATCGGACCTGTCCGACACCGCATTGACGAGCATCTCCGGTGCCATGTAGCCGAAGGTGCCCCTCCCGCGCGTGTTGATGACGCTGGTCAGGTGGCTCAGGTTCCGGGTTATGGACAGGGAGATGCCGAAGTCGGAGACGTGCGCCCGGAGGTTGCCGTCCAGTAGGATGTTGCCCGGCTTGACGTCGAGGTGCAGGATCCGCCGATGGCAGTCTTTGTGCAGGTACGCGAGCGCCCGGGCCACGTCGACGGCGAGGCAGAGCCTCTTGGGCCACGTCAGGAGGCGCCTCTGCTCCTCGCTGCCATGGAAGAGCCACCTGTCCAGCGAGCCGTTCTCGAAGAACGGGTAGACCAGGTACAGGCCGCCCCCATGCTGGAGGCAGTAGCCGAGGAGGCGCACCAGGCTGCGATGGTGCACGTTGGCGATGATGGAGACCTCTCTTCTGAATTCTTCTTCACCGGCCTCGGTGTGCCCGCTGTGCATATGCATTCTCTTGACGGCAACGGCCGTGCCGTCGTCGAGGCTCCCACGGAAGACTTGGGCGGAGGCGCCTTGCCCTATCCTGTTTCCGAAGTCGTGCGTTATGGATTTGATTTCATCGCTTGAGAATTCCTTGGGAATGTCTTTTATGCGAAATGGGGTCTGCTGGTGCTGGAGGAGTTGAAGCTCCTCCTCCGTGTGGGCATCAAGGGTCTGCTGGTGCTGGAGGAGTTGAAGATCGGCCTCCTCCGTGTGGGCATCAAGATCATCCAGCCATTGTCGGATGACTGGGATCCAGGGATAAAGCTTCCAGATGCAATATGAGGATATAGTGACGATGTTGGCCACGAAAATGAGATCGGTGCGAATTTCTGGCTTGGCAAGCGAGCAGAGTAGGAAGACAAACAGAACAAGGACAATACTTCCAGCGGAGATGACTTTCTCCTTGCGACCGGAGGAGTTGCAAATGTATAGGAAACCAACGGCGTTATAGGCTACTAACTGAATGAGTAGCCATACTTTAATTGTGCTGTATTCCCTTTGGCCGAGATAATAGCCATCTGGCCAGTGGTCACCATTACAATAACGACGATAGGCATATATAATCACAACCAATAGGATAGTTACAGTTGCACCATGCAAGATGGTTCTCACAAGCATTTTCAGCCTAGAGTAGTGCAGCCTAGACTTCCAGGCGCAATACGAGGAGAAAGCTACGATATTGGCCCAGGAAACGAGTTCAACGTGAGCGCGATGAGGAGTGTAGTAGAGGACTGGAATTCCAAAAGAAGAGATGAGGAACACAGACATAACAAGTACAAGATATCCAGCAGAGATGAACTTGTCTTGCCGACAGCAGGAGTTGCAGATGTATAGGCAGCCAAGGCAAAGGTAGGCTATTGACTGAACCACCAGCGATGCAAGGGCATGGCGGCGAACGCAATAAAGATAAATGTAGCCATACATGATCACAGAGAATAGGGCAGTTACCATTACAACATGTAATAAGGTGGTTCTCAATGGCTTGCTGCATCCTTGAGAAGAAGGAAGAACGACGACAGGAGGGCTGCAGGCTTCTACATCGCCGGTCATGTTTATTGTACACCTACACTCTGCAGGTTGGAAGGGAACTAGAGAAAAAGCGCTGCGGAGAGGAAAATCTTATATCCGGGATGGTGCGTGCACTTCGAACGAATGGGTTGACAAGAAGAAACAAAAAGGAGGCGTCAACTACAACGGCACAGCCCAGCATATCATTCATACGGAGATTCCAAAACGAACAGGGCGGGGACAAGTCTCATTTATTTAGCCAGCTCTAGGCGGAAAGTCTTAGGCCCTATTTGAAACGCGGAAATTTTTCTGTACCTTTTTCATTTGAAAATGAACTGATTCCTATAAAACACCCGACCCTGAGGGACCTGACTCCGCCGCCGCCGGCATCGTCTTGACAATGACGTGCCAGCCTAGGAGTACTACATTTGTACGCAGTTGCACGGCATTACTGGAAACTTGAAATACCCTGACGGTGTCGAATTACCTTGACGGTTATTGTAAAAACCGTCAGGATAAATAGAATTACCTTGACGGTTTTCGAAAAACACACAGAGAAATTAAATTACCATCTGGGTAAATGAATTACCTTGACGGTTTCAGAAAATACACACAGGAAAATTAAATAACCGTCAGGGTAATTCGTAATTAACTTGTGGGTGCACGTATCCGTATCTTAAGATCGTGACATCAACATGTAACATAGTAAAATGCACCATGCACATTTGATGGTGGCTAATGACAAGGCACCCTAATTAATCTGTTAATCTATTGAGCAATGCACATGAGTGAGCGAACTTTATAGGTGTACATAGGAGTTGATTTACCTTGCTTGAATCCCATAGTGCAAGGTTGTGGCAATAGCCAATAACAATCAAGGAAGGAAGATGTAGCTTACAAACCACATTGGTGAAACTACTATGTCTAATGATAAGGACAACTTGTGAGCGAAAAACAATATTTAGTTATCGAAATGTGAAAATAATCAATTATTCATATTCAAAGATATTTGTATCTACTTTTATATTTTATTTATATTAATTTTAAAAAGTGGATAACAATTCCGTGTGGATAATATTTAGATTCATTGCAACCACAAGAAGTTTGATTGCCGTCCCACCACCCTCGCTAGCTAGTAACCCAAAATTGATGTTTATGGGGTTAAAGGGTGAGCCTAGGAATATTATAGCACAACTTGAACTCTATTCCTTTTAAGTCTATAACACAAGTCCCAGCTATAACCAATTCATACATATATTCAACATAAAACGAATACACATGATATACACTCATTAGTTGATAATAAGGAAGCAACCCGTTGTAAGTGAAGGTGATTATCTATCGATATATAAAAAAGCCCTTTGTTTTAGAAAAAGAAAACTTTTTTCAAGAGTAATATCAGTTTTCAAATAACATAACTCAGGAATCTCCATCTCCAATACTTGAAATTGGCTGGTCTTCCAAAATCTTTAGACTCAGGACTCCAGGACAAAGAAGCATGCCAATGCAGAGAAGGCACGTTTTATTTTATTTTTTCTATTTTTTTGAGAAATTACAGAGAAGGCACGTGGGCCAGCCTTGTTCTCCAAAGGAAAAAGTCTACTTTTGGTCCCTTAATTATCGCAAAAGTTCAATTTTGGTCCCTTAATTTCAAAACCGGACAAAATGCGTCCCTCAACTTTTAAAATAGTGCAGATTACGTCGGTTTTTGGATGGCGGTTTTGCTACGAACGGCGGCTTTGCTACAGTATCGAGTGGTTTTGTTTTTCTTATTTATTTATTTATTTATTTATTTGGGTTGAATCTTATAGTAAATCACAGAAAAATCATAAAATAGAAAATCTAATTTTGCTAGACTCCACATTGGTAGATCGATACAATGAATATATAATATGGTATGCTTTAGTATAAATTTTTTGTATGAAAAATAGAAAGCAAAAACTTTATACTAAAGCATACCATATTATATATTCATTGTGTAGATCTACTCATGTGGAGTCCAACAAAATTAGATTTCCTATTTTATGATTTTTTATTATTTACTATGATTTTTCAAAGATTCAGCCAAAATAAAAAAATAAAACCACTGTCATTGTAGCAAAACCACCAACAAAAACCATCGAGGGACGTAATCTGCACTGTTTCAAAAGTTAAGGGGCGTGTTTTGTCCGGTTTTGAAGTTGAGGGACCAAAAGTAAACTTTCGTGATAGTTGAGGGACCAAAAGTAGACTTTTTCCTTCTCCAACCCATTAAATATAGTTGGCCACCGTGCCTTGCCGGCACAACACGCGGCACGGCCGTGCTGGCACGGCACGGCACTGCGCCGTGCTGCGGCGTGCCGCCGTGCCGGGCGTGCCGTGCCTGGCCGTGCCATGGGCCAGGCCTTCGGCCCACGGCACGGCACATGGGCCGTTTACCCGTGCCGTGCCGCCCATGGGCCACGGCCATTTTCACCGTGCCGTGTCGGCCCATGGCCCGTCAGGCATAAACACCTCACCATCTTCACAAGTGTTCTAAATTTTTCATCATTTTCATCAAATTTTACAAGTCTTCAACTCTTCATCATGTTCATCAAATTTAAAAGTGTTCTCAATTTCTCAAATTTCAAACCAAAATTTGAAAATTGCGCCGTGCCGGCCGTGCCAGGCGTGCCGTGCCTGGCCGTGTCGCGTGCCAGGCCGGCGGCCCATGCACTGCACGGCCTTCGTGCCGTGCCGGCACGGGCACGGTGGCCGCCGTGCCGTGCCGGCCCATGGGCCGTGTCGTGCCGCCGTGCCGCGTGCCGTGCTGCGGCCCGTGGGCCAAATGGAAATCTATACCATTAAAGTCCCATGTGAATATTCTCTTTCGCTACTAGGCCCATGCTTAGCAGGCCGTAAAATGGAAGAGGAAAAGCCCAAACCCGCACTTCGGCAGCTCTACTTGGCGTTGCAGGCTCGTGCAGATCGAGCCTGGCGGATAGAATAGAATAGAAGCAGTAGCACATCGGTTTGCCGTTTAGTACCACATGGTCTATGTTAGCCAACACGCGTCCCCAGAGATGGATAAAAGCAGGCTGTGGGCCGGCGTTCAAACTCGTCTTTGCGCTTGGGGCAATGATGCAGCTCATGAGGTAATACCGAGGCGCGTCAATTGCTGGTTGAAAACTATTTCCAAACCCCCTCTGCGGCCACCAGGGCCTCAGAGAATTTCTTGAAGGGTTCCCTCTAACCAGGGTAAAGCCCACAATCCATAACTGAAAATTTTGAGGTCTGCCTGCATAGTACATGGGCCAGACATTTCTTGAAAAAAAAAATATGGGCCTGACATGCTACCTCGGTCAGACGGCGTCTCCGGTGTCCGGTCGATAACGGATGCAGATTATTGTTTGCTTGGAGGTGGACAAATACAACAATTACGCGAGAGAACAGCACTAGGTTATGGTTTGCTTGGAAGGCCAATCCAGTATCTTCATATAGGTAGAGTTCCGATACACTCATATATATTTTTTTGGTTTACAACACATATACTACTCATCCTTTGACTGTCGTCCGAAATTCCAAAACCAACATTCCAATCCAAGTGACCATTTTAGTGCTTAAACTTTGCATTCCGAGTTTACCGTTACACATTTCCTATAGTCCAGAACTCCAGATGCCTGAAAGCAAGGATCGAGAGAGAGAGATGAAGAGAAAGAAGATGTATAGTGTTGGTTTTGGGATGGTTAGATTAAGATCTAATGGTTACTATTCATTGCCTGAAAATAACTTAAAACCCTTTAGCGACCGATAGTAATGTTAATGTAATGCTACCTTGTAAACGTACCATTTAGTATCTTCGAAACATAGTGAACAACAACAAATCTATATTTTCCATAGTTATTTCTAGGGTTAGGCTCAACTAATAACCGATTGTGAAAAAATGACATATGTTTTACATGCTAAATAATATTTAGTTATTGAAATGAAAAATAATCAATAACCAATTATTTATATTCGAGGATATTTGTATCTATATTATATTTGCATTAATTTTAAATGTGCATAATAATATCGAAAGTGTGCAATCCGATGACATTAAGGGCACTAGTACCTAATGATGACCATCCATCTCAAATCACGGATGGTCCTAGAGTTAACTAGGTGCGACATCATGGTGATCCCACATAGCCCAAGGGACGAAGTTGAACCAAAAAAGAAAGTTTAAGGACTAAAACACAATTTCATATTTAGCGGATGAAAGTAAGCTCAAAATACAAACTTTACTTTACGGGTTAAAACAGTCACTTCGATAGATAAAACTAAGCTTACAAGAATTTTTTTTTAAAGAAACATGTATTCATCTTAGTGTCTTACACCGGCCCTTTTACAAACTGGACTCCAAAGAAAAGGAAAATTACATAGAAGTTTACAACTCCCGTTCATCTTCCTCGAAGGCTTCGGAGATCCATCCGTCACCGCCATCGAAGCCGCATACCAATCGTCGTCGAGCACCGAGCCAAACTCCACGGGGTGGAGGCCGCAGAAGAAGGACTTACTTCGGCGAATCAGTTAGACGTTGCCTCCCAGGCGCATCGGCCAACTCCCGTACCCACGACGCATCCTTCGATTCCATCGCCGCAACCCAAGCGTGCTCGGTTTCCACCAAACATGTTCCGAGATTAACAAGGTCAACGGCATCATCACCCGACGAAGACAACGATGCGCCGGCCCTCGACTCCAAGAGAGTTCTCCCAGCCTCTCCGTTGACGTCGGAGTAGATCGCCATCGGAGAACGGAAGAGACCGGGAGAAATTATTCCTCTGCGCCGCGCCGCCCGCACGCCGGCGTCACCGGAAGACGAGTCGCAAAGGAGCCACGCTCCTCCGACCAAACCTAACTCCGTCGCCGAACATCGACGGCGAGCAAACCCTAAACCTAGGACTCGATTAAGACCCTATAAAAAACAGAAAAGCCGGAAATCGAGGCGGACCCCGCTCCGCGTCACCGCGGCAGCGAGGCCGGAGGCGAGGAACGGGGCCGCAGCGTGGTGGCGGCGCGCGGCCCTCGGTGGTGGTGGCGGTGGTGGTGGCGGCGGCCCTCGGTGGTGGTGGCGACGGCGGCGGCCCGAAGAGACCAGTTTAGCTTACAAGAAAAAATTGAGAACTGATTAAGACCACTAAACATGGGTGCAAAACAAACAAGCACAAGTACTATTTGAGGAACGCAAGGCCACCGAGGGCAAACACCAGGATGAGCGGCAAGAGTGAAACCCACAGCACCGTCTTGCCGGTGGCGTGCCATCTTTCGTCCCTGTCCACGTCTTCAAGGGATGTCAAAGATGAGAAAGTGTTTGTGAACCCTCCTTCCAAGGTGTCCAAGGTGGTTAGCAAAACACCTTGGTTATTTGTTGTGGCTATGATGCGGTCTTTTCTCTTGCTGGTATATCTTGTGCGTTGTTAAGGGTCTGAAGAACTACTAGTGACGATTTCAAATTGCCATGGCATGTTCATTTGTACTTAATTATCAGCCATTGTATAGTGTTTTCTCTCACAACAAAACAATATCAACCAGCTTATTTGTCGCAGAAACCATAAGCCGAATAGCCCTGTGAGGTAGTGGGAATGCTTGTTATTTGCTATTAGTTGGTTGTTAGTTTTATTGTTTTATTATCACTTAAGCTCCAAGGTCAAAGTCAATGACGAGGCAAAAAATGAACTAGGGCAAAAGTTTATCTGTTTTCTCGCTTCAACTGGCTGAGAAGGGTGGTAACCTCACCAAAATGATACTTGGGTGCTCAAATCTCTCCCATGCTTCCAACCAAACACAAATCGCACACAAGCAACCAAACACGGTGACTCTCATCTAGTATCGTACAATAAGTTACAACCAAACTCTGAGCATACCTCCCACGAGCTTGGAACCGGCCCTCCATCGTCCCGGCTCCATCCCGGAGCAACTAATCACACCCTAAAAAGCCTCAATCGATCAAGGTCACTGCTAAACACTAGCACACAACAAACAAGCACGAGTACGTACTATTTGAGGAACGCAAGGCCACCGAGGGCAAACACCAGCACGAGCGGCAAGAGGGAGACCCACAGCACCGTCTTGCCGGCGGCGTGCCAAGTTGCCAACTACCGTCCACGTCGTCGCGCGGCACCACCCAGAACCCCAATGACGCCTCGGCGAGTGTTGCCGTTTCTTAGCGTGTGCAGCCAAATCCGCAAGCGCACGGAAATCACCGTTATAGCACTTCACCCGGTGAGTAATCGGGTATCGTATTTCTTTCACGAAGAACGGCTTGTGAGTTAATTCTAACCAGAGGTTGCCTAGAGATGGAGTAGGATAGCTTAGGTAATGAGGTTTTCTAGGGTAGTGGGCCTAGGAGATGGCTAAACTCGTTGCTAAACTTCTTACTTCGGGCACCGGATCGCACCTGGGTCCGCCAAGTGATGCCGGCTGTAGCTCTACGCCGTAGCCGGACGTGGGGGATTACAAGGGACGGACAGGGCCGCCACCACCCGCCGCCTACCACCTCAACCGTGGACTACGAGGCAAACGAAGGTAGGTCCTAGCCTAGACACCACGTCTATGCCGAGTTGCTACAACTCTAGCGGTGGCCGGAGCTCCGTCTCTATCGGGGTCCTCTTACTAGAGCTTCCGTCACGGGGACGAACGACGAACCCGCAAGAAGATAACAAGCAAGAATAACTTACTCAAAGGTGTTACCGAAAGATAAACACGGTGTCTTACTTCAAGTAGCAAGACGCCGTAGAGGTACAAGCGAGGAGGAGCCGACAAGTCCCGACTCCGCCCGTGGAAGACTAGCTTCCCGAGAGCTCTCTTGGAGAGATGCTCTTCTCTTGCTCCTCTCTCACTCCTTACTTCTATTCTAGCTAGGCTAGGTAGAGTGGCTCTACTCTCTATTGTACACTTGTAGAGTGGAGGTATGGTGAAGAGTGAGACTAAAAATGAAGAATGAATTGTTGTTGAAGGGGGAGGCTTGCCCATGCTTATATAGGAGTGGGATGGTCGGTTTCCGCAGGGCAAATGTCGAACACCCCGAACCGACCATCGAGGCGGCAAACAAACCGACCAACCAAAGCCGGGCCGGCCGCGCTCAGACGGGCGCGCGCCTCGGGCGCGCTCGCGCCAGGCTGGGCCCCGCCGGCCTTCAGCTTTGGTCGGTTGCCTCTTTGTTGGGCCCCTGGTCGGCCCATGCTGGTTATTCTGGTTGGGCTGGCCTCAAAGTTGGATTTCCCTTCTTTTTCTCTTGTTTTGCTTGGACCAAAATAAAAAGTGTTTTCACCCTTGTATTTTTCTTTATGTCTTGGTCCATTTTAGGTGTGAATCAAGTGTGTCCTGCAAAACAAAGGATCTGCACCATACTGTGGAAATAGTTAGAGTAGAGGCCTATTCTAGGTGAATTTTAGTGTTGCCTAGACTAAAATTGGCGGGGTTAGAAATGAGTTTAAGCACGCCAACAACTCCCCCACACTTAGCTCTTTGCTCGTCCTCGAGTAAAGGATGAAGAACTAGGTGGTTGCATTCTCCCAAGAGTTGACCCGCATGTCAGATTATTCCAAGCTTTTCCCGCATTTGTGAACATTCATGGTGGCTACCAAGTTATCTTACTTTGCTATTGAAGGAGGAATAGCTTGAAATCAAGTCAACTCACACTACCCATGCTTTGAGACTCGGGGTTTTAGAATTTTCGCAAAAGTTAGCCTTAGCTCCTCATGTGATACTCTCAAGTCTCTCTTTTTCAGGTGGCTAGTCCTATCCAGGTGTTCTTGATCATCCTATCACTATAGGCTGATATGTGGAGTTTTGGGTATGGATGATAAACAGAGTTTCAATGTCAAGCCAGCTGGATGTCATGAAGAGAAGGCCATATCCCTAGATGATGCAAGTGCAAGTGTAAGTGTAGAAAATATTTGTGGACTTCTGATCATGTTTCTCTCTTGATGAATGAAAATGCAAGAAGGTATGGACCTTGAAGAACAATTCTAAGATTTGCGTTATTTCTTTTTTTTTCTGCTGCTCTTTTTTTTTCTTTCTTCTCTCTCTCTCTCTCTCTTTTTTTATCTCAAGACCTTGGAGAAAAAGAACTCTTCCTTATTCATGAACCATGCTTCTCTTTGTAGGATTTTCTAATGACAGTCCATACCTTTCTTGAATGAATGAGAGAGATGCATGACTTGTGACAGGAGTATTTTGGTGGAAGAGGGAGAAAAACGTGGAATATATGTGCTCAATTCTCGGTGTAAGAATTTGAGCGTTTTTGGTGGAAAGGTGGATGAAATGAGTGTGCGACTTTCACCGTGAGAGTCGGCAAATTTATTTGGCGGGCGAATCTTTGTGTGCGGCTCTCATTGTGAGAGTCGGCATATTTATTTGGTGGGTGAATGCAATGATCTTGGGGATAAGGCCATCTCTAGCAAGAATCTCAAGACTTGACATCGCTATAAGTGGCTAAACAGGTTTTGTAAGCGTAAGCGTAGATATTTGGCTCTGGTAGGACATAACACTTATCACATGAGGAACATTTGCTAAAAAGTTTTTGAATTTTTGCATAAAAATACCCAAGTCCATTGCACGAGTTGGTAAGTATCATATCATTCTACTATATCTCACCTCGCCAATAACTTAGATAAAACATGGGGTCCCTATTGCACAGGTTGTTCACACAATCACGATAGCAAGGAATAAAAAGTATGCAAGTCGTTCTCAATTGGTGAAAATAAGAGATGGAGTTTGCAACATTTTTAGTTTTATTTATTTTATTTTCAGCAATAAAGGGAGTTAGCGAGGGAGTGAGAGTGCGCAAACTTGTGTTTTTGTCGTGTCGAAAATCTTTGCGCGTCAAGGAGCGAGGTGCCTCCCACACTTGTTTTTGTACTGTCTTTTTCTTAAAAATGCACACAAAAACAAGTGGAGACAAGACACAATATATATATATCTAAATAATAAAATATTTCATTGATAAATCAAAACTTTGATACAAGAGGCACACTTTAGGGAATTGAAAACTTTAGAAAGGGAAATGATTGAATGGGAAAGAGCGTGTGTGTGCCTAGTTGCAAGTGGGAACTCTACTGCGGTGGGTTGCGCGCAAATTTGTTCTGGAGTGCGCGCACTACCCTGTCGAGCTTAGTGGAGAAACTATGGCGCAAGTCCCTCACTTCTTTGACTAAGTCAAGGTGCCTGAGGTCCCTAGTTCCTATTTCTGATTGCATCTCAGCCGCAATGTCATAGAGCCCGTTTAGGCGACTATTGAGGAAAGCTATAGTGGGAACTCTTGGCCGAGGTTCGCCACTCTTGTCCTCGTAGGAGCTTTTCCAAGGTTTTTCCTAGGGATTCGTGGAGAGGGACTGAGGATGCTCCTACGGCCTAGGTGTGGTTCTTTTTGCGGGGTTTGGAATGACCCCTTTCCCACGGCCACCGTTAGGCGTCTATTCCTACAGCAATTTTTGAAGGCCGCTAATGCCGTATGGTAGGATGAAGTGCCATCGGAGAGTGGTGCTGATGAAGGCTTGCTTGATGCTCCCATTTTGGAGAGGTTGGACTTGAGGCGGATTGCCCCCATGGTCGGCCTTCTTGTTGGTGCGGCCTTCACCTTGGCACCGGGCGGGGGTCTTGATCTTGCTGTTGACCTCATGCTGTCCCCATGGCTGGACCCGCCGCTCCATGGTGCTAGCGTGGCTATAGGTTCGACAGCCATGGCCTCTCTCTCTAGGTCCTCTTGAGTGAAGGAAGGAGCCTCACTATTGGGAGTGCGAGCAGAGTTGTAGAGGGCTAGAATATGGCTCGCCATTGGCACCCTTGCTGGTGTGGAGAGGGAGAGAGAGGTAGAAGACAAGGCTTGTCTTGGTGTGAAGAGAATGAGGGTGGTATTTATAGGAGAGAATGAGCCATCCCCGCATCTCTTGCGCATCAGGATCAGAATCACCATGATCATCAGCATCAGCACAGCACAGGAAGGAGATGGGAGAAAATCGGGCACCAGAGGGCGCTCCAGGCGCGCGCGCGCTGAGGCGCGAGCGCGCCCGGCCGGGCGCCGCTCGGCCCCGGTTTTCTTCCATCTCAGCCGATGCTTGTTTGATTCTCGAATTTGTTGGTGATTTTGATTCTAATGGCGCGAAAATTTGATTGTGATTGAAAATCTAGAGGATTTTGGATATTTTGAATAAATAAAATATTTTTATGTGGGAAAAAAATCCTAGAGAAAAGATTAGAAAGAACTACAGGGTTCCCACATAAAATAATTTTTTTAATAAATAGACACAAGAGAAAATAGAATAAAAGAAGGTCATGCCTTGAATTAAATCGAGGAATTATCGGCATGACTAAATCTATTCTATCAATTTCTTAGTCTATCCTTGCACGATAAGAAGGCTCAAGGAAAGATTTTAAGTGATGGCCATTTACCTTTGAGATGTTACCGTTGTCGTCCTGGATCGTGATTGCGCCAGGAGACGATGTGTTGACGACGGTATATGGCCCCTTCCATTTGCTTCTAAGCTTTCCTTCACCGAACAATTTTACCTTGGAGTTGAATAGTAGGACCTTGTCGCCTTGCCGAAACTCCTTGGGTTTTATCCGGTTATCGTGCCACCTCTTTGTTCGCTCTTTGTAGAGCTTGGCACTGTGGTATGCCTTCTCTCGCCATTCCTCAAGCTCGGAGATTTGCCTTTGGCGGTTTCTTCCGGCTAGCTTGAGGTCCATGTTCCAGCTCTTAATTGCCCAAAGAGGCTCGATGTTCGAGTTCTATCGGCAAATGGCGCTCTTTCCATACACGAGCTGGAACGGTGACATGCCAATGGGGGTTTTGTAAGCAGTCCTGTATGCCCAGAGTGCATCAGGAAGCTTACTTTTCCATCCCTTCCCCATGTCATCGACGGTCTTCTGTAGGATGTTCTTGATCTGCTTGTTCGAGGTCTCAGCTTGGCCACTGGTTTGTGGGTGGTAAGGTGTGGCGATGTTGTGTTTGGCCCCCAGCTCTCTTAGGAATGCTCTGAAGGTTCGATCAACGAAATGTGATCCTCCATCGCTGATCACCATGCGTGGTGTACCAAAGCGGGGAAGATTATTTCGTGGAACATCCTTCGAGCATGCTTTGCGTCGCCTGCTCGGCATGGCATGGCCTCCACCCATTTGGAGACGTAGTCGACAAAGAACAAGGATGTACTCGCAGTCTTGGGACTTCTCGGAAGGGCCCCATGAAATCAATGCCCCACACATCAAATATTTCTATTTGAAGGTTGAAGTGGAGGGGCATTGCATTGCGAGCCGTGATGCCACCCAGAACCGGCACTTCCGACACCTCCGAATGAATTCTTTGGTGTCGATACATCGTCGGCCGGAAGAATCCGCCCGCGCATTTTTGCTTGAGTGCGGAATACTCCATAGTGGCCTCCGTATGGTGCCGAGTGACGGCTTTCAATGATCTCGCATCCCTTCTCGTTTGGCACACATCTTCTTAGTATGCCGTCGAGCACACTCGATACAGTGCGGGTCATCCCACGGATGACGACGGCTCTCAACCTCCAAAATTTTTTCCCTTTCGCCAGGTGGTACATGACTCGCAACCATGTAATTCACAATGTTTGCATACCGGGGTTGGAGTCCGTTCGCGCAGCATGTCGTCGCGAAGGAAGTCATTGATGGGCGATCCCGCATGTTAGTGACTTGCAAACGCGACAAATGATCTCGCTACGGTATTCTCTACTCCTTTCTTATCTTTTATTTCTAGATCGAACTCTTGGAGTAAAAGAATCCGTAATGGATCAAGCATGGTTTCGCGTCTTTCTTAGTGAGCAAGAATTTCAAGGCAGCGTGATCCGTGTAAATGATCACTTTCGTGCCCACTAAGTAGGACCGAAACTTGTCGATAGCGAATACTACAGCAAGAAGCTCTTTTTTCTTGTGGCATAATTGAGTGAGCTCTGTCAGTCTTGCCGGCATAAGCTATCGCGTGATGCTTTTTATCTTTGGTTTGGCCTAAGACCGCACCAACAAAGATAATCACTTGCATCACACATGATCTCAAAAGGTAGAGACCAATCGGGAGGTTGGATGATAGGTGCGAGAGATGAGTGCTTGCTTGAGAGTGTTAAATGCTTTCAAGCACTCATCGGTAAACTCAAAAGGAGCATCTTTAGCTAATAGGTTCGTGAGGGGTCTAGAGATTTGTGAAAAATCCTTGATGAATCTTCTATAGAACCCCGCATGACCCAAGAAGCTACGGATTCCCTTTATGTTTACCGGGGGAGGTAGTTGCTCGATAACCTCTATCTTAGCCTTATCTACCTCGATTCCCCTCTCGGACACTAAGTGCCCCAGGACAATGCCCTCTCGGACCATGAAATGGCACTTTTCCCAATTAAGTACCAAATCTTTGTCCTGACACCTTTGCAAGACCCTGTCTAAGTTGTTCAGATAATGATCAAAAGTTTTTCCATAGACGGTGAAATCGTCCATGAAAACTTCCATGATTTCTTCGATCATGTCCGAAAAGATAGACATCATGCACCGTTGAAATGACGTGGGTGCATTACACAACCCGAACGACATCCTACGGTATGCGTACGTTCCGTAGGGGCATGTGAAGGTCGTTTTGCTTTGATCATCCGGATGGATGGGAATCTGATGATATCCTGAATACCCATCAAGGAAACAAAAGAAGGAGTGTTTCGCTAACCGTTCCAACATTTCATCAATGAAGGGGAGCGGAAAGTGATCCTTCTTTGTTGCCTTGTTAAGTTTTCGGTAATCAATGCATATTCGCCATCCGGTGACAGTTCGTTGAGGTATGAGTTCGTTTTTAGCGTTCTCAATAACTGTCATTCCTCCCTTTTTGGGAACCACTTGGACTGGGCTAACCCAATCACTGTGTGGTACGGGATAGATTATCCCGGCGTGAAAAAGTTTCAGGACTTCCTTTTTCACGACTTCCCGCATCGCATTGTTCAGCCTACGCTGAGGTTCTCGTGAAGGTATGCTAGATGGCTCCATGGGAATGCGATGGGTACAGAGCGTTGCACTTATCCCTTTAAGATCGTCTAAGCAATACCCGAAGACTGACTTATGTTTTTCTAGGACGGCTATGAGTTTGGTCGCCTCCTCATCACTAAGTTGGTCACTCATGATGACAGGAGTTTGGGTGTCGCCGTTCAGGAAAACATAACGTAAGCCTTTGGGTAAGGGCTTAAGCTCAACTGGAGGTCTAGGTGGTTTCTCCCCTATAGGAAGATCAACTGTCTCCCCGAACTCGTCTTCTTCTTCTACAAAGAATTCTGCATCCTTATCTAAAGACGATTCGGGTGACTCAAACATGTCAACCGCTAGAACCTCTATGGGCATACTAGGGGGAGGCTCGGTCACTGAGTTCCTGGCTCTAGTGACTTGAATCGGGAATGTCTCTCGCCCTAGTTTCACGTTAATTTCCCCTGTTTTTGACGGATTGTCAAAGAGTGTTTCCAGGGGATGCCCGATAAGTATGTCGAATTCCTGGATGTCAAAGATAACGAAATCCAGGGCCATTTTGACATCTCCATGGTGGAGTGTCACGTTATGTACAATCCCTAGTCCTTCTTGAACGGAATCTGGTGTTCTTAAGGACCGTGTTGTTGGGGTAAATGATGTTACTCCTAGACATGTAAGTGCATAGGAGTAGGACATTATATTCGCTCCAACGGTAGGATTGTACAAAACATCCACCCATTCCCGCTGGATTTTGCAGCGGCGGGTAGAAGATGGAGCGCGAATCTGAATTACTTCAGACGCGAGCTCACCTTCTGCCAACCATTCCGAGCTCATAACAGAAGTTAATTCTCTAACGGACTCCTTGAGAAAAAATTCATCAAGGGGTTCGCTAGGAGCAACGGGAATTGGTGGCTTTGCGCGACACTCATATTTCGAGGTATTTCCTAAACTTTCGAAAAGCTCATCCTCGAAAGCCGGAAGATCCATGGGTTCTTCCGTCTTGGGTTCTGGTTCGGGAGAGGGTCTCTCTATGGATTGGGAAGGTTCGGCTGATGCCGAAGAGACATCCTCTTTTATTGGCTCGGGTTCTACACGGATGGGTTCTAATGGAGGAGCATTCTCTTGGATGCGATCCAAGAGAGCTTGCCCCTCTTCGGTGGTTTTGTGCTGGAACGACCCTCCGGCAGCTACATCGAGTAATAAGGCAGAATTCTCCGTCTAATCCTAACCAAAAGTGTTGTAAGAGTACATGGTTAGGAATAGACAGTGCAGGCCTGATCGTGTTAGGATCAAAAAGCGTTCCCAGGCTGCACCTATGGTTTAGTTCTCTTTTTGTTGGAAGTTGAGCACCTCCTGTCGTAGAGAAGCGACACGAGAAATGGGGTAGAATGTGAAGCAAAAATGCTTACGCAATTCTTCCCAATCTCCGTTTACTTTCCCTACGTTTTGGGTGTACCATTGCTTCGCCTTTTCATGGAGGGAAAAGGGAAACAATTTCCACCGCAGTGTATCTTGTGACATGCCCGCAATGGTCAGGCATGCACAGAGTTGCTCAAACTCCCGTAGGTGATCATATGGGTTTTCATATTCCAAGCCTGAGAAGGCTTGGTCCCGAACCATGGCTATAAAGCCAGGGCGGAGCTCATACTCGGAAGCTGTGATAGGCTTCGAGGATTGGGGTGTTTGAATGAGCTCGCCCTTTGGAGCGGATAGGTTGTAAATGGTTGGTTGCTCCATAAATATTTTTTTTGTTTTCTAAAATAAAACAAAAGAAGTGGAGCAAAGGTAGGTCAAGGTACATGGACAATCTAGGTTCAGAGCTAACTGCGACAACCGTTCCCCGGCAACGGCGCCAGAAATGCTTGTTGGCGTTTCTTAGCGTGTGCAGCCAAATCCGCAAGCGCACGGAAATCACCGTTATAGCACTTCACCCGGTGAGTAATCGGGTATCGTATTTCTTTCACGAAGAACGGCTTGTGAGTTAATTCTAACCAGAGGTTGCCCCGGAGATGGAGTAGGATAGCTTAGGTAATGAGGTTTTCTAGGGTAGTGGGCCTAGGAGATGGCTAAACTCGTTGCTAAACTTCTTACTTCGGGCACCGGATCGCACCCGGTCCGCCAAGTGATGCCGGCTGTAGCTCTACGCCGTAGCCGGACGTGGGGATTACAAGGGACGGACGGGCATCACCACCGCCGCCTACCACCTCAACCGTGGACTACGAGGCAAACGAAGGTAGGTCCTAGCCTAGACACCACGTCTATGCCGCTTGCTACAACTCTAGCGGTGGCCGGGAGCTCCCGTCTCTATCGTGGGTCCTCTTACTAGAGCTTCCGTCACGGGGACGAACGACGAACCCGCAAGAAGATAACAAGCAAGAATAACTTACTCAAAGGTGTTACCGAAAGATAAACACGGTGTCTTACTTCAAGTAGCAAGACGCCGTAGAGGTACAAGCGAGGAGGAGCCGACAAGTCCGGCACTCCGCCCCGTGGAAGACTAGCTTCCCGAGAGCTCTCTTGGAGAGATGCTCTTCTCTTGCTCCTCTCTCACTCCTTACTTCTATTCTAGCTAGGCTAGGTAGAGTGGCTCTACTCTCTCTATTGTACACTTGTAGAGTGGAGGTATGGTGAAGAGTGAGACTAAAAATGAAGAATGAATTGTTGTTGAAGGGGAGGCTTGCCCATGCTTATATAGGAGTGGGATGGTCGGTTTCCGCAGGGCAATTGTCGAAAACACCCCCGAACCGACCATCAGAGGCGGCAAACAAACCGACCAACCAAAGCTGGGCCCGGGCCGCGCTCAGACGGGCGCGCGCGCCTCCGAGCGCGCTCGCGCCGAGTTGGGCCCCGCCGGCCTTCGCCTTTGGTCGGTTGCCTTTTGTTGGGCCCCCGGTCGGCCCATGCTTTGGTTATTCCTTGGGCTGGCCTCAAAGTTGATTTCCTTCTTTTTCTCTTGTTTTGCTTGGACCAAAATAAAAAGTGTTTTCACCCTTGTATTTTTCTTTATGTCTTGGTCCATTTTAGGTGTGAATCAAGTGTGTCCCGCAAAACAAAGGATCGCACCATACTGTGGAAATAGTTAGAGTAGAGGCCTATTCTAGGTGAATTTTAGTGTTGCCTAGACTAAAATTGGCGGGGTTAGAAATGAGTTTAAACACCGCCAACAGCGAGACCAAAGATCACTACGGCACCGAGAACGCCGTAGTACAGGTACGCCGGCGCACTGCCATGCAGGCGGAGGAAGATGCCTGCCGGGGCCTTGAAGATGATGAGCGCGAGCGCGGCGGCGCTGAGGACGACGCCGGACGAGATCAGTGCCACCGGCACCCTCGCCGGATGGAGTCTGGCCTCGGCGATCGGCTCCAGCAATGCACCCGGGAAGGCCATTTAATTTCAGTCGGTACTGTTGCTTCGTGGATTATGTATGTTCCTTGTGTGTGTGTTGGCATGGCAGCATGGAAAAGAGAGAGAGAGAGAGAGAGAGAGAGAGAGAGATGAATAGCTGTTATAATATATAGCTTGGACTGCCCGGCAAACGAGAGGAAAGAAACATTCCGTGTCCCCTCCTGTCAACTGTCATTTTCATATGCATGCTTATATGTGCAGCCTCTAATATGTTCTCTATCATGTTCATTTGTTTTACATTACTGTATATAGAAAGACTAGACTAGCCCCACTACGGAGTCTTTTTACGCTTTTCCAGGCATGATGTACACATAGAGCTAGGGTGCTTCGTCACTTCGCCTGTTTCCTCCCAGTTTCCAGTTTTCAACAAGCACTGAATCTGGCCACTTTTGTTTATTGAAAGACTACTAGTAGTCCATCATCCCAAGATAGTATAATAAGACTTTCTAATTAAGTTTGTCTCTAACAAAGTTACATTACCAAATTTATGAAGCAACATTAACATCGACTATATTTAAAAGACAGCATGAAAATATGTTTCATAATAGATGTAACACTAGTACAGAAAAATATTTTTAGAAATGCCTGAAGTTTTTATGATGCAATGCCTGAAGGAGCACTGGCTGATGAGCTCAAGTTTTTAGTTTGTGTGAATTTTATTGATTATGAATGTAATTTTCTTATTAGTAGAGTTGGTAATAGAGCAACACATGCTATGGCTGCCCTAAGTTATGGTTGCATCGAAGGGGAGGAACTCATCACAAGTTCAGTCCCTGATGACTTATCAGTTTGAGTAGTGAAATTGACAAGTTTTTAAAAAAATGGTTTCCAGAGACGGTTTGAAAAAACTCTACAATGCCACCGATTGCAAAAGTAAGTGATTTCTAGAATGATTCTCTTAAGATAACCGTCCTTAAAAATTGATTTTTAGATGTGGTTGACTTAAGTCAACCATCCTTAAAAATAATTTTTAGAATTTTTTTGAAAATAATTCAGAGTATAACCAAAATAAGAAAAAAAGTTTAAAGTCGCTCGAAGGGCCATTTGACCACAGCTCATAAGATTTGTATGTTGAACAAGTGCATACTTCAGGGATTACCTACAAACTCTTCCCTCGCATGTTTTATCTCCTACCACCGTATGATGCAACCAAATTTTGACCCATAATAAACAATCTTAAATAAGAAAAATTTTGACTATAAAGTTTCAGATCTCGTCGAGTACTACAACTTTGATATAAGACATTTCTCCATCAAAGGTTATTTGAAAAATTCATAAATTTGAAATTCAAAATCTGAGACCTAATTTAAGGTTCAAACATTCATATATTTGGAACCCTAAATGATCTCAAACAAAGAATTTATCAACTATAAAGTTTTATATCTTGCTGAGCTCTACAATTTTGATATAAATCTTGTTTCTGTCATACTTCATTTAAAAAGATATAAATTTATTTGTGATGCGGCTATTTTTAACCGATCCTAAAAGTTGTTTTTAGGGACAGTGCCTCCTGCGAAGGTTTGAGGCGGCATGCTAATAAAACCACCACTATTAGAAAAGGGAATCTGAGACCTGATTTAAGGTTCAAACATTAATATATTTGAAACTCTAAATGATCTCAAACAAAGAATTTATCAATTATAGAGTTTAATATCTTGTCCTGATCTACAATTTTGACATAAATCTTATCTATGCCGTACTTCATTAAAAAAATATATGAATTTATTTGTGATGCGGCTATTTTTAACTGCTCCTAAATGTTGTTTTTAGGGACATTGCCCCTGCGATGGTTTGAGGCGGCGTGCTAATAAAACCACCTCTATTAAAACAGGGAGGTGTCTCCGAAAATATTTTCTGTACTAGTGTAAAATTATGCTAATTTATTATTACATCATCATCATCATTTTGATCAAACTTATTAGGACAATTTGAGTAAGGAAGGGCGTGAAACCGTATTTATGAAATGTTCTTTGAATTTTCCCTATATTTGTGTTGCGCTGATCACTGAAAAAAACATACAATCTTAGCATCCGAGTTGATTATTATTCTTACACGTTCTCGGAAGATAGAGAGAAAAAGCAAGCAAGCTGAAATTTCAGTACCTGCTGAATCTCTTTTTGTTCGATGACGCATGTAGAAAGAACGAGAATCTATCTCCTAAAGTGAAGTGATGTTCGACTCCAAATTTGCCGCATCTTCTTGCCCCTTTAGTTCAATGCAACCGCCCTTTGGAACGACCGACCGAACGACCAGTCGTCTGAACTGATCCAACATATGGTTTCTGGAACTTGTTTTTTTTCTATAATTAGTCGTCAGTCATAGCCTACCCAACATATTACGGTGCCCTTAATTGTAGAGGAACAGCAGAAGCTGTATGTTCCACATTGGTTCTGAAAGAAGTGAACTTGCTCGCTCGCTGACAATCTCTTGGGTAAAGTTCATTGCCCGAGCACAGGACTACTAGAGTAACTGAATGAGTTTTATTTGTAGGAAACTTGCTTTTTATTTTTGACAAACAGGAGGGAACTTGCTACTGATAATGCGATGCACCGTTATTAGGATCAATTATATAAATATATAAATATAAATATTTAAATATACAACAAATACACACAAGAGAAGCCAAATCCACAGGACAGCAGCATCCTCACGACCTCAAGTCAAGACAGCTACATACCACAACATAACTAGATGACACACGTTAGGTTTGTTTGTACACGGAGTGGGGTGAGTAGCGTGCGTGTGTTGAGTGGGTGTGCGTGTATATGGACAGATCCTACAGCTGTACCCAGATAAGAGGCGTTCAAAAAAAAAAAAACTAGATGACACACGGGCTCTAAAACCCGTTCGCGAAAAAACACAACAGCGCTTTCTGTGGCCCATTGGACGTTTTTTTTATCATCAGCCCATTGGACGTTGTGGGCTGCCAATTTGAACCAAATAAAGAAGAGCCTAAGACGCCTACCTCAATCAGGCCCACAAAATACGTGTACACGACAAACAGAAACTACTAGTATTTGAGAAACGCGAGACCGCCAAGAGCAAAGACCAGAACAAGAGTCATTAGGGAAACCCACAGCACCGTCTTGCCGGCGGAGTGCCAGCCGACCACGTCGCGGGGCACCACCCAGTAGCCAAAAGACGCTACGGTCAGACCAAAGATCACTATGGTGACGAGGACTCCGTAGTACAGGTACGCCGGCGTGCTGCCGTGCAAGCGGAGGAAGATGCCTCCCGGGGCCTTAAAGATGATGAGTCCAAGCGCGGCGGCGCTCAAGATGACACCGAACGAGATCAGCGCCACGGGCACCTTCGCCGGATTGAGCCTGGCCTCGGCGATCAGCTTCATCAATGCGCCCGGGAACGGCATTTCGCTACTGCTGCCTGCGTGGATTATATGTTCGGGCCGTGTGATCTGTGAGAGAGAGGGAGAGATCAGGAGCGAGCATAAAGCTGAGATTTTAATTTGGTGCTACGGCTAATGTGTAATGCCTGTGGTTGTATTTGTATATATAGGCACAGCACCAGTACGGGAAAGAACGTTGGTTCTCGAGTCCGTCCACACTAGTGGCCAGTGGAGAAGGTACTTTCTGCTTGAAAACATTCCGCGTTTATCTGCGCCGTTGGCCACGCCGCCATTGGCCACGCCGCCACGTACTTCTCCGCACCTTATCTGCGTTCGTTATTCGACATTCCGCGTTTAATTTTTCGGCTCTCTCACTTTACCTCTCCAGCACCAGTTAGAAAGAAGATGCGCAATTGGGTATTTGTTGTATTTAAATATGTTAACGGTGGGTGCATGGCATCAGTAGTAAGTTCCCTCCTGTTTGTCAAAAAGAAAAAGCAAGTAAACTACAAATTAATAAGAACTCATTCTTGGTACTCTAGTAGTCCTGCTCGGGCAATGAACTCTCCAAGATTGTTAGCGCCAGCAAGGTTCACTTCTTTCCGAACCAATGTGAAACATACAGCTTCTGCTATTCTCTCTAGAATTAAGGGCACCGTAATATGTTGGGTAGGCTATGACTGACGACTAATTATAGAAAAAAAGAACAAGTTCTAGAAACCGGATTTGCAGTACAAAGTTGTGTACAAGCACGGAATAACAAATCAGGCTACAGATGCATTGTCTAGATGCCCTCATCCAGATGCTATTCTTGCAATCTCAAGCTTGTATCAAGAATGGGTGACTAAACTGCAGCTGGGTTATGAGGATGACCCAAAAGCATTGCAGTTGTTGAAGGATTTGAAAGAAGGTCCTCCTACTTCAGCTGGGTTCAGTTTGTATGAAGGTGTTATCAAGGTGAATGGTAAAGTATGGCTGGGAGAAAATAAATTGGCACAGTCCCACATAATGTAGGTTGTTCATCAGAGTGGGGTTGGGGCTTGGGGGTCACTGTGGTTATTTACCAACCTACCACAGAATCAAGCAGATCTTTATCTGGCATAACATGAAGCAGGATATTAAGGATTTCACCAAATCCTGTTCTGTTTGTCAACAAGCAAAGAGCTGAGCATTGTAAGACTCCAGGTTTATTGCAACCATTGCCCGTCCTAGACCAAGCTTGGAAAGTAGTATGTATGGATTTCGTTGAGGGTCTTCCCAAGTCCAGCAGATTTGATACAATTCTGATGATTATTGATAAGTTCACAAAGTATGCACACTTTGTGCCATTGGCCCACCCCTTTACCGTAGAAAAGGTGGCACATACATTCTTGGACAATGTATACTTGTTGCATGGGATGCCTGAGGGTCTGGTTTCTGACAAGGACAAGATTTTCACTAGCCATTTCTGGAAAGAATGATCAAGCTGTCTGATGCAAAGTTGCTAATGAGCTGCTCTTATCACCCGTAGACTGATGGGCAGATTAAGAGGCTCAATCAGTGCCTTGAGACATTCCTTAGGTGTAGTGTGCATTCTTGTCCTAAACAATGGCATAAATGGCTAACTTTGGCTAAACAGTGGTATAATACAAGCTATCATTCTATATTGGGGCTCTCTCCTTTTGAAGCATTGTACGGATACAAGCCAAAGACATGGTATATTCCCTCTCCAGTGCATTGTCATGCTCCTGATCTAGAGCAATGGTTGTTGGAAAAGAATTTATTACATGACCGGCTGTATCATAATCTGCACATAAAAGTGGACACATGCATATGAAATATTTAATTATAATGAATAGGATACAAGGATGATCCATGCTATACTTCAATACTTGTCTTGGTTCTCAAAATATCCCTGCTGATCCTGCTGCTCTTCAAAATATCCTTAATCTCCAACGAAACCCTCACCGTCACCGTCGAACTCAATTAACATTAACAAGCAACACCACGCAATCATCCGAGCATTATATATACACAAGGCAAACAAATCACTTCTATTAGAACAGTACACCAATCACAATAAAACAGAATAGAGAACTCATAAAATCGTTCTATTCGTTGCTACGATCACATAGACGTCAAGTTCACCGAATACGGAATTATAACAGCAAATATATGAATTTTCTAAGTTTTCCTCTAGACTAATAATGCATTAAATATGAACTCGAATTTTGAATTCTACAAACTGGACTAACAGTTGCACTATTGCATAGCTTAGGAAATTATAAATCCAACGCAATTTGAATGGACCAAATCGAAGTTAAAATGAATATTTTACAAGCATTTGAATCTGATGGCAATTCTGTAAATAACTGAAAAACGTATTTTTAGTATGTTAAAAACGTAAGGGAATCTGAATCATGACTCAGGATGTATTTGTGTATTTTCCAGATTTTCTTTGAAGGAAAACGGCAAAAAAAACATAGGTGATGTCATGATGAGGCGAGCAAAGCTAGAATTGACATCATCAGCAAGCAAGCAACGCCTGCTGCCTGCATGACGCTCGGCGATGGCCATTGCCGTTAAAAGCTTCTCGCCGGCGATCGCACGGTTACTGGTACTGGCCAACAGGCCATGGTTGGCAAAGCGAGACCACAGGAAGATAAAGAAGAAGACGGCGGTCTCATCTGAGATAAATATGGAAACTGATTCGTGACTAGGACGTCCGGCGGCTGAAAATGATGGACGGCGGCAGCCTGCGAACGGCAACAGCACGAGATGAACACGACTGAGCAAAGAGAATAGAACCATCGTGCTCACAAGAATGAGGCGAAACTCCGGCTTACGGTGACGAGGAGATGTCGGAGATGCGGAATCAAGGAAGACGACGGCACCCGTCGATGGCGGCTGCGCGAATGGCGACAGACGCGCTAGGTTTTCGGAAAAGCTTTACGGTCGCGGCGTTGAGGCTTTATACTTGGCACGGTCCGGAGTCACGAAGGGCCGCACGACTGATCGAGTCGCTGTGGCTCGGTGCCGATTCGTGTGACGGAGAAGATGAACAGGGCAGCGCTTCTTGCTACGCTCATGACTTGGGTTTCGGCTGGATGGGCCACTCGAGCCGAAAAGCAAATGAGAGAGGGAGCAGGCCGACAACAGCTGCTTGCCTGCTCGGGCCAGAAAACAAGTTGATGGCCAGCAGGCCGAAATGAATAGAGAAAGAAGAACTTTTCCTTTTTCTTTTTTTTCCGAATAAAAGCTGAATTTGACAAAGCTTAGCAAATGATTTTGAAATCAGTTTTGAATTTCAGTCAAAACAAACAATACAGAAATTCTTATGCAGCAGCATGTATGCATCCGCATGTTCCTAACCTTAAGATGACTTTTATTTCACCAAAAATTATTATTTAGCCTATGTTAAATACTCATAAAAAATGCATATTTAAATCAATTTCAACTATTTTAAAACCATGCATTCTAGGGTATTACACATGGGCTCGCGGCTGCCACGCCAACCCTGGTCCCTGGCGCCGCCCACGCGACGGTGCAGAGGATCAGCAGAGTCGAAGGAAAGATAGGTGGTGGTTGGGGTAGATGTCTAGCCACTCCGTTGTCGCGTAATTGTATTTGTCCCCGTTAACGATAAAATGCATCACTAGCATGTTCCGTCTTGTTCAGTTCTACCATATGTTGTGCATCTCTCAAACAAAAGTACAAACTTGAGCAAAGACGTATTTCTTATTTTCAATATATAATAATATGCTCGCTATATTCCAATAGAGAACAAACAATAATAGAATTTGTTTGGGAAGTGAGTCTGGCTCACTTGGTTAGGTGACTCAATGTAGCACTACACCTGGTTGATGATAAAAAATGGCAAAGGAAGGATTAACACATGTCGACGGGTCAACGAACGGCGAAACGGGAAGCTTTCGGCGCGAGAATACGGCGCCGGACGCTGCTCGGGCCGCGCCGGATGTTGACGGTCGATAAGTGTTAATTTTTACCGTCAACTAGACATGAAAAAGGACCTAAATATAATTACCTTCTAGATATAGGGCTTACACTAATGGAATTCCACGAGTTTTGGTGAATGTCTGTTTCTGCAGGGTGTCGGCTGAAAATACCCAAGGAAGGCCCACATGTCAGGTTTACATAGAGATAATCGGCAACCGACCAAAATTCTGTAGTCAGGAAGGTTCGAGAAGGTTTTGGACCAAACGGGAGCCCGAACCGGCTCGGTGCCGGGGCGGCCGCCCCGGTCGGGAGCCTCGGGATCTCAACCAATCAGCGTCAGCCTCGCGGATCCCTGTTCCACCGCCTTTGAGGATGAATAATAATCGTCCATTTAGGTCGGTTTGATCCGATGGCTGTGGTGCATCCTAGAGGGCTATATAAACAGAGCCCCTGGCCCCTGGAGGAGGAATCCCTTAAACCCTAACTAGTATAGTGCCCGTGCGTTGCCACGGTTTTATTTAATGGATGCACTTAAAAAGAAGAGATATTTTTTTCATAGTTTTCATCTCTCGCAAAGAAAATAAATTGCATAGCACAGCATGTTCAACTTCTTCACCGGCTACCAAAATACAAAGCTTTTGCGACTGCTTCAACTCTACAAATTCACCCAGGAGACTAATAAGCATCAGTTTGAGGTCAACTGCTCGTGAACCCAGCTCAACCTTGACACGTGAGTACATACATATATAAAATCAAAATAAAGTTTGAGAAGTGGCCACTGAAATTGATTCCAGAATGTAGTTTGTATACCAAGTTTTATTTAATTATATACCAAACAAAACATAAATATATATATCGAATGCATCTTCTATCCTTGCCGTTTGCAAGCATATTCATTGAGATGATGCAGTGACGATGATGATCTCCAGCATCAGCTTTGGCCTCGACTTCCTGAAATTCAAACTTGCTGCCGCCGAGGTAGGATGGGAGTAACAGCTATGTGCAGCGTGAATTCCACTGTGCGCACTATAATGAAAGTTGCCTAAATTGAAATCCCAATTAAATAGGGGATGGGAGTAACAGCTTAAAGGTTTGAATCACTGAAAGGATCTGAATAATATCTGTTAACCAATCATGGCAAGGTGACAAACATAGAAACTTTCCTAAAAGTCAAGACAAAAGGTGATAGAAAACTCCGAATTCATAATATGTTGGTTACCGCAAAAACAAAAGCTCACAGGTTGAATTGCTTACCTTGTAAAAAATAGGAAACTTTGCTTTCACATATTCATCGTTGCTAGGCCCTTGACCAGCAAATTGATTACATGGGAATTCAAGTAACTCAAGGCCTACATGTAAGAGCAAAAGAAAGCCAAGGAAATATGAGAAAAATTCATTTTGATAAACATATTTTCCTTGAGCCGTGCTAACATCCATAAGAGAACATTCATCAAAATTTAAGTTAAATTTCTGTTGTCGTTGTCCCTTTTCCTTGAGCCAGTTTTCACACATGGAAAAAAATAAACTACAGTTGCAAATGCAAACAATATATCACACAGTAAAGAACCAACTTATCAGGCATCAACATATACAGACAGACTTGATAACTTGCCAATAGCAGATTTATATTGTAAAGAAATGAAAAGACATATCTAGCGCCAATTATTTCAAGCAGCTTACTTTGGTATTTGTTCCCAAGAACCTAAAAACATAATAATATCTTGGACTTAAGCAATGTTATCATGCAAAAAAAAATAGTTATGCAGACTTGCGTGTCACACTCAGAGTTCAGAAACTCAGAAAGAGTGGCGTGGGCGTGGCTCTTACGTACTGGTTGAGGCTGTTGGGGTGTCAATATAGTAGAGTGGCAATGACCACAAGTACCTGAACTTGGCATCGTCGGCCCAGGAGTAGAGGCTTGTTAGGTTGTTGCCGGCGTAGGACGACAGCAGGTTCTTTTTGGAGCAAAATTGATAGGGTCATTCTGATTGGAGACACCAATGTCAGGCTCTTTGGTCCAGTCATGTATTGAATCAAGAAACCATAGCACCAGAAATGACATTGTACATTTCTATAATGTTCAAAACATAAAAAAGTAAATGTTACAAAATAACAGCAGAGGAAATGCCACTTACATGTTGTCATGATCTGAAAACAGTGCCCTCCAAGTTCCATGTCAAAGTCCACTGAAGCAAAGACCTTACGTCTCTACAAAAAGGAAAAAGTTCGTTTCTGAGAAAATGAGATAGGCCAGGGATCTAATTAAGGAGCACATAGCACATCCTAACTCTGTAGCTGAAAAGGATTATTGATTCTTAATTAAAGTATATATATTTTGCTGTTGCCAAAAAAATGTATATATTTTAGATTACAAATATTTTTTAGGTTAAGGTATTTAGAGGATATTTGCATTTATGTTCATAAAATAACTTTCCTAATTATGGACAAGTGACATAAAAAACACTAAATTATGGATGGAAAGCATACAATCCTATGCAGTTTTGATCAGGATTAAAATTACATACAAAACTCGCCACACTAAAATAAACTATCGTCATGTAGAGACAAAAGAGCCATGCTTTATCATCCAATTCTTATGAAGCTGTATGTGCAGATCAAAAGAGCTGTGAGTTGCCACCTTCATGATCAAGTTGCACGAACCCATCGCCAGAGATGCAGACTTATACCGAAAACTCGTCAACCTAGAAGGCGCAGCTTTTCATTACAACCTACAAAACACCAATTGGCCAACATATCAATTCCAGCACACCAATTGACAATCATATCAATTCCAGCACAGTGCAAGATGGTTCATAAATATTAAGACACTTGGAGGAACTTAACTGATGATTCTATTCTGGTACGTTAGGGGTCTTTTGCTGATTCAATATAGTCTTTTCTTTAGGCATTAGTAGAGCTGATGGTCTGTCAAAGAGTAGACAGATATAAGCAGCAAAGAAGTGAATTTGTGTGGGTACAAATCCTAAATCAATTAATACCTCTCCGGAGGTCCTGTTGGAAGCAAGAAAAAACACAGCAAGCTTGTCAGTCACACCAACAGGGACACATGTGTAATCATACTGGTCTACGATCTCGACAACCTGCAGCAAGGAAACTAACCAACGTAAACAAAATGACAGAGCTTATAAATATTTCAAACCAAGCAGATAGGATATTGGGCATACTTGTTGTGAAGCTCGCAACATTTAGTAGTTCGATGTAGGAAATATTGAATTAACCTGTGTAACATAAGAAGTCAAGCACAACCATTCGGGGGGTTTGATGTAGGAAAGCTGATGACACCAAGAGAATTTTGTATTATTGAACTAACCCGTCTTGTACTGCCGGAAGCCCCTGCTGCGTATATACTTGAAAACGGAACTAAAAAAAATGAATACACCTGTACAAGCACACAGCGGCCATCACGAATTAATCATGTGCTATGGTTCGGATTAGCACATGGAAGGGATTTTGCAAATCTCAGCCAAATTTGAACTTTCCCCAAATTCCAGAAACCCTAATGTGCTGAAACAAAACTTTTCCAGAAAATTTGGAATCCTAAATCCCAAACGGAGCCATGAATCGGCGAATTAGTACCTTCTCAGGCATCAGTGATGCCGCGGTAGTGCTGCCATACGTCTGCACGCCGTCGGCATCCTCTTGTGCACGCCGCCGCTGCGAGACCGAGGTCCTGCCTGGTCGCTGCTTCCGCCTTGGCCGCCGCCGTGATGAAGGATTGCCACGCCTTCGTGGATCTAGATCCGCTCCACCACGCGATGGGCCGCAGCATGAGGAAGCCGCCGTGCTACCGCCGTTGTCGATGCGAGGGCGCTTGGCCTCTCCTACGCGCGCTGCTTCGCAAGCTGGATCTCATCGGGGGGCGGCGAGGCCGGCGGCGGGCCAGAGGAGAACCCCGTGCGCCGCGGTGACGGCGAGGGGTCGTCCTGACCTCATGGCCGCGACGGCGACGACAGCCACGCCCCGATGCTAACGCCCCCGTATGTTTTCTTCATGCCCAGCCGCCGCCATCCTGACCTCATGGCCGCCATGGCTGTTCGGCTAGCCACCGCCCCGGCCTGGTCGCTGACGCTCCTGGTGGCCATGGGACACCTGCCGAGCGTGGAGGCGAGCCGGCCGGCCGCCAATGCTGAGACTGGGACAGAGAAGGAGTAGGGCATGGGAGGCTGGGACTGGGCGGCGTGGGAGGGACTGCGGGAGAACGGGCGTGGCCTCGGGAAGAGGGAGAGCCGGCGTTGGGGAGAGGTCGTACCGGGAAGGCCGTATCGGCGAGCGGAGGGGTCGGCCTGTGTTTTTTTTACCGCGAACCGGCCGGTCGGTTTTTTTTTAAAAAACCAGACCGGTTTACCGGTAAAACCGGCCGGTTTCGGTTTTTTCGCTAATGCATGTGTCGGTTTTAACCGGTTTACCGGCCGATTTTGCTACGGACCGGACCGTAAGTCCGGTAACCGGGCAAACCGCCGGTAACCGGCCGGTAAAAAACGCAGGGGTCGGCACGGGGCCGCTTTCGCGTGGGGACGCCGTGCGGAGGAGTGTGGGTGATGAGTTTGATCCGAGCGTTTTTGGCCGTTGAATGTGGGTGAGTGAGAGAAAGATGAGGTTAGAGTTAATCTCCTCCCTTAATTTCGAAAAAATAGACATTGTTGTGTGCAATGAGTTGGGTGTACTTAGTTTAGATTAGGAGAGATAATGACTGTGGGGAACACTTTGGTGTGTGGCTTTAGAAATATTTTTTTGGTGCATTATATGTAGTAGAGATTCATTATCTCCCAGCGGGATCAGAGGCAGAGGTGTCCCTTGAAAGGATGACCTCTCTTCTCTAGAGAATTAGAGATAGACTTTCCAATGTAGTAGATTAGTTCTAGTTGAGAGTTAGGGAGAGCGGAGCTACGCTCCGGTTCTGGAGAAGTCTTCAGAGATTTGGTATGTCTTTGTATCTACTCTTTGTAAGACTTATGCTTTAATATATTTATCTTCTCTATCTACTTTATGCCTTTCATATGTATGCTTAGTATAGTTGTTACATCTTAGCATGGGATCTTCGCTCGCATCGAGTGCTCTAGTTATCTTAAGTAATTAGAGTAGTAATTGATAGTGTAGACATGGTGTCTAGACTAGAGGTTACCTGAGATTGCACCCAATCCTACGGATTGTTGTGGTAGAACCAGGATCGTGACAGTCCTGACGGCCGTCGTATTCCACCTCGTTCGGGTTGGTGTTTGTAGGACCGTAGTCGGACCTTCCTAGCCCCCTTCTCATCCATGTCCGTGGCTAGTGCTCCGATGTCCCGAAGTGCTATTGTATGATTGCTATATCTATCCATCCCCTGTTATCATAGAACTAGAGTAATAGAGAAGTATATAGGAACCTTGATCTCTCCCGTTATCCTCTCACTCTAGCTAGCTACTCATTTATCATAGAATTCTCATGTGTGCTTTATTATATTACCTTATATATATCATTTACCCCCGCTTTAGTCTAGTTGGTTTATTAAGTTAGTAGATACATGATGGTGAGTTATCGATTCTTTAACCCTTGCTTCCCGTGGCAAAATATAAATAATGATACCCGGATACTCCCGGTAAAATGCTACAGTGGTAAGTTCTGTGCGCTTGCGGAATCCTTCATATTTTAGTTGCACTTAATTTATACCAACACCGGACGCGCCCGCGAGCGCCGGACGCGGTCCAGAGACGCCCACGGGCGCGCGGGGCATCGGACGCCGGGCGCCGGACGCGGCTGCGGGGCGCCGGACGCGCCGTCGAGCGCCGGACGCTGGGCCACCCACGCGCGCGCGCGCCCAACAGCGCCGGACGCTGGGCCTCGAGCGTCCGACGCGCGCCAGACTCGGTACAAAAAGTACCGCGGAGCGCGTGGGGCGCCGGACGCTCGCGCCGGACGCGTCCGGCGCAGTGACGGGAAGCCCGATTCATATGCAAATCGGACTTTTGGAAAGTTTAACTCGTGGGAAACTTGATGGACGAGTTTTGGGAGAGTTTCCTACTGGGATAAGACCACCCCCCTATATATACGAGGGGATCATGGCCGATTGAACCCATCCAATCAATCGACACAAATCCAACAACAAATCGATCGAGACGATCAATTTACCCTTCTTCTTCTACTACATCCTGCCCTAATTTTCTAGTTGCTGTTCAGTGCTTCTCTCCGCGAGTTCATCGGCGATTCTAGGCGCCATCCACTGGTTCCTAGGAGATCCCCTACGTGCATCCTCCCGACGGGTCTTCCCGGAGGTTGTTCTAGGGTTTACACTTCCGTCGGCGAGCTCCATGTCGGCTTATCGATCTCTAGATCGGTTTGCCGGCCATGCTACATCGTCATTGCAGTTGCAGGTCGCTTCAAGGCACCTCTAGGGCGTCCAAGGCCCACTACCGGTGCGTTGGCGGATTTATTCGTCAACACACCTAGCCACCTGTTCGAATCCGTCGGGAGCGAATTTGGGTGCCTATTTTCTTCTTAATTAAAAGCCCCCTAGTTCCTCCTAGGTTGGGTTGAGTTTTTTTTATAATAGAATTTGTTTTTGATTTTCCCTACTTTTTCATGCTCTCTTATTCTTCCAACTGTAATCAACATATAAGCTGGAAACTTTGTAAAAACTTGGCTGATTGAGTGAAGCTTAGGTCAGTAGCCTATAGGGTCTTGCTGATTTGGCTGCTGCTTCACAACAAAGCCTGATGTTTATTGCTTTGTATATCGAGTAATTGTAGTATTTGTCCCCATGCATATATAACGATGCATCAGTAGCATGTTCTCTCTTGTTCATTTTTACCACCCTTGTTGTAACATGAACAGGCAAGCCAAGATAGCGGTCATTCATTGTTTCCTTGTCAATTTGAATTTGAAGGGTTGCTTTTTTGACCGAATTGGTCGGGGAGGCCCCGACCTACTTTTTTTTTGCTTTTATATTAAATGAAAGAATGGGGATACAACAGGGGGTATTTACAAGGTCTTTAGACCCAAAGAGGAAAAAAGAGCAGTTTTAAGTACGACTATCTCTCCAGTTATAGAGGATTCTACTTCTACTGGCCCTGGCTTTGACACAAGCCAAGTTAAGGTGTTCTTTAAACATGATCTTCCAAGCATCCAAGCTTCTCGGCCCATTATCGAAGATGACTTTATTTCGTGTACACCAGATACTCCAGCACCCCGCGATGAAAATTTCCCTGAAGATGGAGCTGTTAAAGGCCTCTCTAGCTTTCAGAACCATGTCGAGCGGGGGTACTGTCAAGTCCCAGCCAATGGAGAGGTTTTGCCAGCATGCTGAACTGAAAGAACACTCAAAGAAAAGATGAAAACTTGTCTCTTCAATATTGCTGTTGCACAAGACGCAACTGTGATCAGGGATTGGTACATTCTTTCTTCTCAAGATATTCCGGGTGTTCAACCTGTCCCTTATTAGAAGCCAGAAGAAGAACTTCTGATTACCTGGATTACAGGCACCCCACATCCATTTGAAAATAGGAGAGGTGACACTATCTTCAGTTAGAGCTCTATAGGCCCTTTTACTACTGAAATTGTTAGAACCCCACCTGTAGATCCATATATCATTGGTGCTTTCATCCCAGTCTCTAGAGTCCAGTATTACCTGCAAGTCTTGGAGTTGAGCAATGGCCTGTGTGGACAGGGAGGGGCTGAAGACTGAATGCAGTTGTTGGTTCAAGAAGAAGCTGACAGAGCACTTAGGCTTTCTGGCAAAAGAGAACAATTGAGGGAACTTGTCTTTCATGGCTTGATCCACCCAGATGTCAGCCCAGAAAGAGACTGAATTGCCATTGCTTGGGGAGCAGAGAGTCATGCCTTGGAATTTGGGAAACAATTTCATTAGATCTTTCCACCAGAAGGACCCCACAGGAGATCTGAGATGTGGGGGAGTCTGATGATTGGCATAAAGTTTGTTCCAAGTCAGAGAAACCCAGGGGATGTCAGCATGGTTGTAGAACTTGTCTAAATTTTTAAGGAGGAGTGCATCATTTTGTCTTTCAATGTCTATAATGCCAAGGCCACCTTGTTCCTTAGATTTACAGGCCTCCTCCCAAGCTACAGTGCTTTGCCTCTATAGTTTAGGTCCCCTTTGTTCCAAAGACAAGCCTTTCTTGCCTTGTCTACTTGATCAATCACCTGAGGTGGGAGCTTGAGGCAGCACATGTAAAAGGTTGGCAATGCTGAAAAGACTGAATTCACCAGGATGAGCCTACCATTGTAGCTTAGGAGCTTACTAATGCCTGAGAGTCTTTTTTCCAACCTGCATGTTATGGGAGCAAAGTCTGTGATAGTGGGCTTGGTGGTTCCAAGGGGTAAACCCAGATAGGTGAAGGGCATTGCCCCTACTTGACATCCAAATGTCCTTGCTAGGTGAATAGCCCTGTCCTCAGTCATGTTGATGGGCACTAGGAAAGACTTTGAGAAGTTCACATGAAGGCCACTGGAGTCAGAGAAAGTTCTTAGAAGTCCCTTGAGATTGAACAGGGTAGTAGCATCACCAGGTAGTATGAGCAGTGTGTCATCGGCATGCGAACAGAACTCACCTCCAAAATCTTCACTAATGGGGTGCTTCAAAGGTACCCCCGCTTGCCAAGCTTTGTTGATAATGGTCTGGAGGAAATCAGGCGCCAACACAAAGAGCAAAGGAGAGAGTGGATCACCTTGCCTCACCCCTCTCCTGCAGGGAAAAGATTTCCCAAGACAGCCATTAAGCAAAACTGAGGAAGACCCAGTGCCAAGAATATTTTTAATCCACTCTATCCATTTGTCAGAGAACCCTTTATGCCTTAGGATTTCCAAAATGAAAGGGTGTTCCAGCTTGTCAAAGGCCTTTTCAAAGTCTAGCTTGAGTATGACAACTTCTTTCTTTGATTTATGACAGATGTAGAGGAATTGAAAGGCTCAAGCTAGGCAATCTTGGATAGTTCTCCCTTTAATGAAGCCATACTGGTTTGTGTGGAGGAGCTGCAGGATCACTCCTTGGAGTCTGGTAGAGAGAAGTTTAGTGATGCATTTGAGGGAGTAATTGAGCAGGGAGATGGGTCTAAAATCATTGACTGTCTCTGGGTTGTCCTTTTTGGGGATGAGGGCAATGACTGAGGAGTTGATGCTGCTCAGATTAACATTATTCTGACAGAAGTCCATGAATAGCCTGGTGAAATCATGCTTCAGCAGACTCCAACATTTCTTGATGAAGAGACCATTGAATCCATCTGGGCCAGGGGCATGGTCATTTGGTATCTCTCTGATGACTGTTTCTTTCTCATCAGTCGAAAAATCTGCATCAAGAGCACTAACATCATGTGGAACCAGCAAAGAGTGCAGCTCATAGTGTATAGCATTGAATTCACTGAGACCCATTCTATTCTAAAAGCTTCCCAAAGTAAGGTGGCTTTCTGTTCATGATCAACAATGCTATCCCCTTCTGGGTTTAAGAGACTCACAATAAAATTCCTTTTGTGTGCAGAGGTGGCCATGATATGGAAGAAGTGGGTATTTTCATCCCCCAGGTTAACCCATCTTGTGGTATTCCTCTGCTTCCAATAAGTCCTCTTGGAAGATTGGCCGCCCTTGTCTTTGGGCAGAACCGCAGAACAGAATTGCCGAGTTAATTACTTCATTATTAATTGTTTTCCCTGAGACACTTTCATACATCCCTATGATCCTTTGTATTTCTACTGCATTTTGTCCATCAGCCCGCACGCACAAGTAACAGGGAATCATCTGAAAAAGAAGGTGGGAAATATTCGGGAGCTTGGTGAAAAAATTTCACTCCTCTAATAGAGCCATTAATTCCTTTCCGCTTGATTCAGCAAAGCACTAAACCGTTCAGCATACATACAAGAGAAATAAATAAGGAGATAATGGGTCTCCCTGACATTCTTCCCATTCACTTCCACTTTGTGAGACACATAGGTTACGCATCATGCAACTTACGTGATATAACACGTTGCAAAGTTAGAAATTTAACTTATACATCTAACTTACGTGATATAACACGTTGCAAAGTTAGAAATCTAACTTATTCATCTAACCTATCACGTCAAAACACATATACAAAAAAGTTAGAAATCTAACTTATACACAAAACTTTTATCTCAGTAACTTAGGTTACAGAACATAGAAAAAATTATAGCAAGATAGGGAAAAAGTGAAAAAATTTCTTCAAACGTATCCAAGTGGGATCTAGTTTTATTCATCTCGTCGCGTAGAACACATCGGTACAAACAAAATTAAACGGATCTGCGATTCAAATGATAACATGTTAAAAAAAATGTTTTTCTTTTTTTTACCGACATCACATCGATGCGAACCGGACAACACCGCTGAGCGTTCGCTCACTTCCGATCTGGGCGAACGCCCGCTAAAGTGGAATTGGGAACAAATACACACGAGAGAAGTCAAATCCACGAGACAGCAACATACCACAACAGCACTAGGTTTTGTCTAGATGGCCCCATCCAGTATAATCTGCGGCCCATTGGACGTTGTTGGGCTGCAAATTTGAACCAAATAAAGAACGCCTACCACGATCTGGCCCACTAAACATGAGTACACGTCAAACAAAAACACTATTTGAGGAAGGCAAGGCCGCCAAGAGCGAAGACCAAGACGAGAGGCAAGAGGGAAACCCACAGCACCGTTTTGCCGGCGGCGTGCCAGCCATCAACGTCGTCGCGTGGCACCACCCAGTAGCCGAAAGACGACATTGCCAGACCAAAAATGACTATGGTCACGAGGATGCCGTAGTACAGGTACACCGGCGTGCTGCCGTGCAGTCGGAGGAAGATGCCTCCCGGAGCCTTGAAGATGATGAGCGCGAGCGCGGCGGTGCTCAGTACGACGCCAAGCGAGATCAGCGCCACAGGCAGCCTCGCCGGGTTGCGCCTGGCCTCGGCGATCAGCTCAAGCAATGCACCCGGGAACGGCATTATTATTTCGTTGCTGCGTGTGCGTGTATGAGAGAGAGATCAGGAGCGAGCTTGCGTGTGTGGTAGTCTGGTAGTGGTATAGAGGCATAGAGCTACGGAGTGTATATATAGCAGCGACTGGCCAGTGGAGAAGAACGAGAGGAAAGTAAACATTCCGTGTGGCAATCCTGGGAATCTCCGTGGGGTACTATCTTCTCTGTCTTGTTCTGGTTACGTTATTCATGGTCCGTATCTGTATCTTCTCTGTCTTGTTCTGGTTACGCTTTTCATGGCCTGTACCTTCTCTGTCTTGTTCTGGTTACGCTTGGTCTGTCACTGTCTTGTTCTGGTTACGCTTTTCAGTTTTCACCTTTGCATTGCAACAAGCAAGTAGTACTTCGTCTTTTTTGGTCTTATTCCTCCCAATTTCCAACAAGCACCGATTCTGTTCACTTTTTACTTGTGGAATGGTTGGCCCATCGATCCATGCAACACGAAGAGAGGCACCGAATCCAGTTTGAATTATCTGCTTGATCCATATGCTCTGGTGGATATTATAATAAATGGATTGAAATTGAAAAGGGACATCATCATATACACTAAAATTTCACTGAATGCACCCAACTGATGACCTATAGATTCAGAAAAATAGAAATATATAAGAAGAGTGGAACAAACTGATAGGCAAGACGCACGAGTTTCCTATCTAGTATAAAATACATGTGAACGATAGATGCCTTAAAACAGTGGATGCCAACTCTATAAACAGCAAAATAACAAAAACAATATGTCTGATATGGTACTGATTTCGGAAAAAGGGGGAAATGTATAAGTTAAAGAAAACCAATGCACTCTGAACCATGATTCATATAAGCTTAGATGTTTGATCATCGCACATGGCAACTGATATACAAAATTGAGTCTATGTAAGTTATGTTCCAGTACAACAAAAATTTGGTCCAACAATCCAGATTGTGAAAATCCGCTTGAAAGTCGCCGAAAAGGTAATTCCCATATGCGGAGGCATATCAGCATATGTACTTGAAGCTACCAACAATTATTCAATGTTTTAGTCCCTTGAAACTCGCAATCTGGTGGGTCGTGGCTTCTCAGCCCTGGTTGGAGATTTATCAAGAGCTTGAGAAGATGAAATATGCAAAATATTTAAGAGCCCAGATCTTCTCCGTTGCCTCTTTTGAAGATTTATCAAGAGCTTGACAAGATGAAATATGCAAAATATTTAAGAGCCCAGATATTTAACATTTAAGCTATTAATTAAAAGCCAATAAGTATGCTACAATTTTCTCAAATACATGAAGCCTGAATATTTCATCTTATAGGCATGGTGCAGTGCATGTTCCATAACTACAGAAATAACCACTGTTTACTGCATGTTATAGTGCAAATATGTACCAGGAAATGAGCCAATGAGCAACTAGTGCAGGATTTCATTTTTCCACCACGAGCAATTGTCAAGTAGACTAACTATTAACTGAAATACCTTTTCTACTACCAATTAGGTAGCTGTCCCAAATCTCTTCAGGCTTCCCTGATGTAGAGAAGATTCACAGCAGACCAGCAGGCCAGGTGTTTCTTTTTTTATTAGAGGCAAACAATAACATTCCAACAAAGAAGCACAAAACTACTTGGAATAATTGATGCCAGGAATCATAGAATGTTAACCATAATGGCAGCAACTACAACTATAAGCATTGCAGGGCCAGGTTATAAACACATTGTCAAATTTTATTCAGACAGATAAATGTTCTAATTTTCAGACAAGTAGTGTGTACCTAACCAAGATTGCATTAAACTTGAGGGACAGCTTGCTATTTCATATGCAGGATGAACTCAAAGAGACAATAAACCTTGAAACTGAACAAATCAATAGTAGGGCAAAGCTCCTGAAAAAAATATATCAATTCCCACTAAGAGCAATATAATAGAATGAAACTGAACAAATCGGTGGTGAGCACACAGAATATTCTAAATTGTATAGCTCCTAAATAGTGCAGGCCCCATGGATAATTAAAAGAAATTTGATATGAGATGCAATAGTGACACAAAATAAAGTAGATGCATGTAATATGCTCATTTGTAGCCTTGTTCTTGATTTAAAAAATTCTTATTCAATGCAGTCCATAGGTGAGGCTCCATGTATATTTATTAGTTATAATTTCTACTGTAACATGATTTTAGAAAGAAAAAAAAACTAATCTCTGAGGAGGAATATGGTCTAGAATCTCATGCTCTGAGTACTGCAGTAAACCAAAATGACATACATTAAACTAATAGTTCCATCCCAACAACCACCACTGATGTGATCCTTTACTATGCTGTACAGAAAAAGAACAAAAAACTACCAATAGATTATTTACCTCTTTTATGAATAGATCTTGTAGTGGTGAGATCACTATGAATCTCAGGCTCAATATTGCCACTGGGTATTTTTAAACCATGTTTCCTTTTCTTTTCCTGTATATGGAGCTTTGGAAGAGTGAGGATCACATTATCAGCATTGGCTCAGCCTTGAGCAGTGACAGTTTCTACAAGATGAAAAAAAAATCAAGATTCAGCCCACGAATATAGATCCCACATATTGTTTGAGAAAAGTCAAAAGGTGCATACATGCTTCGCCCATTTAAGAATTGCACAAATTTAGAGCACCAGCGAGTAGCTGACTTAGCTACTAAAAGATTTGAAGGTGCTATCATTTTTCTAACTCGCAAAGAGAAGGTGAAGTGAAGAATCAAGATAAAATTTTCATTATAACTCACAAGCATTCTCACTAAACCTTGCTTTTTTACAGATTGGCCATTCTTTGTCTATATTTGGCAAGAGAACTCCATCTTGAGAAATGCTGAAATTAATATCCTAACCATACCAAACCAAAAGTTAATGAAAATATGGTTTCACTACAGACCCATAAGCCAGTAGGACATGGGCAGAATTAGGACCATAGTCCATACACTCCTTGAAGTTTTTGCAACAAACATCGAGAATGTGTGATGAGGATTTTATTTTTCCCTAATATTTTTGTTGTTGGAAGTGTCAAAGGTCCTCAACTGGCCAGCTGCTGTTGCTAACATATTCCCATGGACGATCTCCACCCACCGGAGCCCAGCACGGTTGCTGCGCTGCCATTGCGCAGTTTTTTTTTCGCAGAAACATTTACCAGAGAAAGACTCATCTCTTTTAACACTGCCATCCGACAACAACAGCTATCACAAGTGATTGCAAATTTACAATGAAAAGAACATACTTCTGAACATCCATCATATTCAGGATAACGGTAATATATTTCATTTCAATTGAAATAGGAAAGGTACATTGTACACGTTATTGGACCTCAGTTTACTTGCAACTTGACCACTACAGTCAATAGTTCAATACAATGGGGGACTTAATGGTTAAGTGGATAACTTACATTCAATCTGTGTCAGGCATTCCGTCGAGCATGTGCTCTAAGCACCGGCAGGCACACGTTCCCGCCAGTAGCGGAAGCCGAAGGCTGCAGCCGCGGGGCGAAGTGGTGGCGCACGTGGGCGGCGTCCCTGTGCAAAACGGCCACATCTCTAGGGGCGCTGTGAGGAGAGCGAGTCGAGCAGGAAGAGGAGCGGTGTTGTTCTAAGGCCGAACCTTAGAACCCCCTCCGGTGGTAAACCCGAATTTACCTACGGAGTAGTGCTGAATCTACCTACGAAGTTATGCACGGAACACGAAATGGAATATAGAACACAAACTCAATGACTTCCATTATATTCCGATCCCTTGTACAGTCCCATCAGGGCAATATTTATAGGCGCCCGTAGGCTTTTACAAAACTATAATGCCCTTGGGCCGCTTCTCCTAGGTTCTCCTGCTTCTTGATGGCAAGGGCGTAAGCGTCTTCTTGGTGCTTTTCCAGGTTGCTGGCCGAATGGCCGGCAGCACCAGGCCCACACTTCAGCGAGTAGTCCTCATAGGAGTAGCTCACGGCGTCCCTGCACAAGCAAAATACCAGCCAACTGCTCAGGGCTGATTCGGTTAGGGCACCGAAGCCCCCCTTGCATGGGTGTTTCGGTGACCTTGCCCCTGTGCGGGCCAGACCGTCCAACCGAATCGACAGTTCGTCGATTCAACGGGACGGGGTGCCCAAGTCCCGGTTGTCCCCCAATAGTAGCCCCTTAGCGATAACCGAAATTGCTATGATCAAATTCGGTTGTCGCTGACTTATTGAGGATAACCGAAAGACCAAGCGCCGTCCCGCGAGGAGGACAATTTTTTTTTTCGCGCGGCCTCAAGATGCGTAACCGACGTGATGGTTCGCCTGACCATCGGTCGGGCCGCCGCGGGCGGCTATAAAAGGCCCCTCTTGACCGCAAGGGGTCATTTTCGCCGCCGCCCGCGCCTAAGCCCCCCTGTCGCCTATGCCGTCTGCTTCGGTTGACCGATTCGGTGCCCCGACCGAAACACTGCTTCGGTCCGCCAGTCCTCCGAGGTCCGCGCTTCATTCTTGAGCACCGAATTCGGTCTCCTCACCGAATCACTCTTTTGGTTTCCTCCTAGGTGAGGCTTTCTTGCCTTTATCTTTTTTGCTCACGTATTTGCTCGAAGCAACTTGAAATTCCTATTCGGTGTATTTGAAGTTTGTACTTTCTTGTTTTAATTCACCGTTTTTCCTTTTTATAGTCACGGTGGGTTTCTTTCTTCTATATTGCTAACATGTCAAGGGTTCCATCTAGCACCGACAATTCGGGTTAGCGGCAAATCGTGTGATCATTCAAACTTCGGCGTCGAGTCTTCTTCCGGATTCAGCTCCGGTGAATCTAATGGGCAGAATATTCCTCTTGGGAAAAGGCCAATGCCGCTTAGGGCCATTGCACCCGAATCCACCCATGAGTCTGACGAATCCAAATCGGATGAGGAAGAGAAAGTGAGTAAATATGTTGAATGTTTTGATTCATCAGAAGGTGAAAAGGAAGCTCGCGCTGCTTCGGGTAAGGATGAAGGAAGTTCTGCTCCTCATGTTGAAGAGGTAGCCGAATCTGCCCCTGTTCGACCGCCGAGGCCACTGAGGGGACCGAGGCACACCGGTTGGTCGTGCCGTCTTGAGCGGTCTAAATCCACGAACAGCATGCTAAACCAGTATCAACGAGATGGTATTTTGACTGCTGCTGAACGGAGCCGAAGCCGGTCTCCAGGGACTGAGGAGTACCCAAGACCTAAACCAACTGAAGCACTTGTGTTCAGGGATTACTTTAGGGCTGGTCTTCATTTTCCCCTTGAGGATTTTGTTGGAGAAGTATTGGATACCTTTAACTTGCAGATTCACCATCTGACGCCGAACACCATAGTGCGCCTCAGCTGTTATGCAATGGCTCAGAAAATGATGGGTAGTAAACTAAGTGTACCAGTGTTTGCTCAGCACTATGAAACTCAGTTGTACTCTAGTTATGGGACCGATGACACCGAGACCAAGGAGATTCGATTGGAGGTGGGGTCTTATAACTTTGTCCCTGCCCGAGGCAAGATGGCTTCCTGCATTGTTCCAACCTTCAAGAACAAGTGGCAGGACTGGAAGAAACACTGGTTTTACTACCGAATTTGTGAGGATGCCGATGTGGCGCTTGCTGAAGAACAAGGTCTACCGAAAGCTCATCCTCTGGTTTCGGTTATGACTCGAATGGAAGGGCTTACTACCGCTCCTGAGATGATCATGGAGCCGCTTGACGAAGCGGCTGCCGAGACGTATCGGCAAACTGCCAAAAGGCAGACCAGCCGAGACTTGGTTGAAGAAATGCTATCCCTTGGTTAGTGGCCGCTCTGCACTGGCATGAGATTCGATGGTTTTATGTTTCATGATGGGTACCGAGGGCCCTCAGTCAATCTGGTTCGTCCACTCGGTTACAATTCGAGTTAGTACTTTGTGAAAGAGGTGGAAATGAAAGCAAATTGGCTCTGCGACCCGTATAACAACAAGGAATATGAATTGAGCATGTCTAACCCGGGGGCCCTTCGGCATCTTAACCGAATCTGGGATCGCATGAACATTGAGTACCCTGATCGGCTTCTCCAGTGAAGAAACCGAGGGGTGAAACTGCTGCAGGCCCGCCTGATTCGGCGCCGCAGCCGATGGCGACTCGCGGTCATGGTGGTGGCCGATCACAAGGCCGTGGTGCCCTGAATCCACATGGCACATGCCAAGCCGAAGCTCAGCGTCGCCGCCAATTCGGTTGGCGATCTCAGCCCTGAGAGACTGAGGACGTTCGGGTAGGTCGACTGCTTGCCGATCGAGAATGGGTGAAACCCATAAAGAAAAGCCGCAAGCAAATTATTAACATTCACGAGGCGGATTCGGTTGTTTCTAGCCATACGGTAGAAGGACTTAGACTTGGATTTTGACTTAACTTTTAAGCAATCTACTTGTTTTAGTTGCTTACATGTTTTCTTCGTATCCGGTGTCATACTAATTCGGTTTGCCTTTTTGGTGTACAGGTTTTTGCTGAATCAAGTGAAGAAACCTCCTCGATGGCTGGAGGGAAGATGAGGAGCGCCCGCGACCTGCCCATTGACGACCATCCGACTATGAGCAGCTTTAAGCTGACTTCCAAGAAGAGGAAAACCCGTGATGAGGCCACTTCGGCGCGCTCCTCGCTGATTCGGCCGAGGGGACCCTCCAGCGGGCTAAGCATCGGAGCCCCGCCGAAGCGTCGTGCGCATGCCGGCCGCGCACGGGCCGCTGCTCCGCAGCTTTCTTGGAGCCTCAGGGTGGATCATGTGGCGACGCTCCGGTTACACGTCGTCCTGGTAAGTCTCGGTTTCATGCCGAATCAACGCGCATGACGCCGGAGATGTCCCAAAATGTTCTATTTGGCAAGGGATTTATTTCCATGGAACCATCAAGCTTTCGATTCGGTCATATGAAGGTGTATTCGGGCTCATGTTCTCCTGACGAACATAGCCCCGACCGGGAAGAGACTTATGAACTCACTCATGCTTTAGGAGTTGACTCTGACGCCCGTTTGGTGGCGCATGTGGACCCCCGCGAAGTGGGTATTCTGCCTTCACCAGCTGCTTTGGCGTTCGGTCATGAATGTGGCTCATCCTTTTCGGCGAGCCAGACCAAACAAGCCTTGCTGGCAACTGATCGGAATGAACTGCTCTCGGCGGTTAATTTTCATGCTATTTCGGTAAGCATACCGAATAACCCATCTCTTGATTCATCAAAATTCTCTTGAACTAAATTTTTTACATGCATGCTCATTCATTTTTGTGTCCGCAGCTTCGGTTTTGTCCGGTGCCCCGGTGAAACAGGCCATGCTACTCTTGCCCATGCTGAGAAACAACTTCGACTTCGTGAAGGTGATGTGAAAAGGCTGGAGACCAAGTTATCGGACACCAAAGGCCTGCTTACTCAAGAAGTTGGGAAGACCGAAGCTGCCCTGGAGGCCCAAAGGCAAGCGGAAGCTGCTCTGGAGACTCAAAAACAGCTGGAGCGCAATGCGCACCACGAGGCCGAATGGGCTCAGGCTGCCGAGCGGGCTGTTGGAGGAAAACTTGATGAGCTGACCCTTCTTTTTCGCCGTGTGATAAATGGCATTGGGGGGGACTGTGAGCCTCCTGCTGCTACCGAATCATCCTTGGAGAAGATTTGGTTTCTCAACCAAGAGATGTCCCAGCTCGAACATGCAACTCAACTGGGTCGCGAGTATGCTGGCTTTGAAACCGCTCGGGCCTTGATGAAATCGGTCAAGCAGGTAGGCTGCGATCACTTTGCTAAGGCGACATCCGCCGAAAACGCCATGAGTTATTGGAAACCTGACGAGGATGTCCAAGCTGCCGCCAAGAAGTGGTTTTTTGATGGCTTCTGGACCGAAGCGGGTGGTCGGGACTTGTCTTTGCTTCGGGCTGCTTACGCTTGCGCTAAGGTAAAGGAGCTTTCTTTGCATGGACGCTTATTCTATTGCACTCATGCTGATTCGTTTGTGAGCACCGAATTGAACAACTTGCGTCATATCGAATGCAGGACCCCAGCGAGAAACCCGCTATCAAGGATAGGGTGGAGGCTTATATGGAGGAGCATAATGGACGAGAGGGTTCTCCAGCCGTGCAGACGCCTGTGTCTAACCCCGAAGCACTCCACGCAGCCCCTGAAGAGCCCACTACTGAAGAGCAAGCACTCGGCATCTAGGGGGATGGGACGGGAGCTGCGTCCACTTCGGCTGCCGATCCTCACCAAGCCCCTGCCTTGAACCCTTCTACTTCAACTCTCGGAGCCTGAACGACTCGTAGTTCGTTGTGAAGATACTTTGATCAGCTTGTCAAACTTGTGTACTTTTATGGCCAACATATTGGCCGGATTGGTTGTGCTGTAATGATACAACGCTGTGGTAGTTTAACTTTGGTTATGGCTTCGGTTATAGTACCTGAAAGGATCAAGATGCCCAAGAGGGGGGGTGAATTGGGCTATTTCTAAAAATTATTGTGGAATAAAACCTACTAGCCCATGATTCACCCCTCAGTGCCTAGGTGTGTTCCTAATCAATCGATCAACTAAAGTTTTGCACCCTAAGTTCCAATCCTATTCTAGCATGGCAATTCTATGAAAGTAATTGCAAGAATGTAAATGCTAGAAGGTAAATACGGAAAGTAAAGGGACAAGGAACACGGCGATCTTTTTTCCGAGGTATCGGAGAGTCGCCACTCTCCACTAGTCCTCGTTGGAGCACCCGCACAGGGGTGTAGCTCCCCCTTGATCCTCGCAAGGACCAAGTGCTCTCTAAGGCTGATTCTTCATCGCTCCGATGCGGTGAATCGCCAAGAACCGCTCACAAACTGAGTTGGGTCATCCACAAGCACTGCCGGATGATCACCAAGCTCCCAATCACCACCAAGCCGTCTAGGTGATGGCGATCACCAAGAGTAACAAGCACAAACTCTCACTTGACCTCGCAAAGCCTAGGGAGAAGGATGGATGCACACAAGCTACTCTCGATCTCTCATGAACTCATGGATTCGCAAATCACTTCACTTCATGAGGCTCTTGCAACTCTCTTGCTTTCACAGGATAGCTCTCAGCTGAACAAATGGGCAAGAGAGCTGAAATGGAGAGGGTGAGGTTGTATTTATAGCCAAAGGCCAAAATCCAACTGTTACCCTCGATTTCAGCTCAGTCATGAGCTGGTGAGGTTGTATTTATAGCCAAAGGCCAAAATCCAACCGTTACCCTCGATTTCAGCTCGTCGTGAGCGCCGGACGCCGGACGCGTCCGGCGCTTCGAAAGATTCAAACGGCCAAGTAGCCGTTGGGCTACAGTGCGAGCTCCGGACGCATCCGGGGCCAGCGTCCGGTCGAGCAGCCCAACCACAGAAACTTTTTGTACTGCGTCCGGCGGGGCGCCGGATGCCTGGCCCTTGCGTCCGCCGCACAAGGCAGACCAGAGCAAAATCCAACACGCGCCGGACGCGTCCGGCGCCCTCGGCTGGAGCGTCCGGCGCCTTTTGAAGCGCCCGTTTTCCTCCGATCAGTGATCTTTGAAAACTGCGACGACTTCAGCTGACCTCAGGGCTCTCAAGTAACCTCCTAGCGCTATTTCTCACAGTGTGCACCACACCTAATCCAATAGTCTTAACTAGGTCAAGCTACCCATTTGCACCCCCTTAATAGTACGGCCAAAAGAGAAAATAAAGTCCTAACGACTAATCCGATGTCTCTGAACACCATCGACAATCGGAACTAACCGTCCTTAACCTTGTTGTCCATCCTTTGAAAACCGAAAATGATTTCCATCGATAAGAGGGCATGAAAACCATATTGCCTGAGATCCCATTACCGTGACCTAACTTCCACTGTTTCTGCAAAACACACATTAGTCATGGTAATTTATATTGTCATCAATCATTGAAACCCACATCAAGGGGCCTAGATGCTTTCAGTACCGAATCGCCCTCGAACGACAATCATGCGTAAAGGTTTTTGGAGCCAAATGTGCATATGCACTCGCTTGCCGCGCCGTTTTATGTGGCTTAAATTTGCTGAATGGTTAGCTGCTTTAATGCCCTTCGGTCTTTGTGCCGAATTAAGGTATGCTTGAAAAGCACCGTCCCGCCCCGTCTTTTTAGACCGAAGGGCGGTTTGCTACTTAAATGTGTGTGAATCATTCGGTTATTGCACCAAAGTATCATGTTGCTAGGGGTGATTCAGTAGTTCTACCCTTAGTGCTGCTTGATGTTACTGTTAACTCATATAAGCAATTCGGTAGGCTTACTGAATGTTCCGCCCCGTCTTTTTGGACTGGTGTTGACACTTCTAACACCACTCACGCTAAGTTGTCATCCCTAGCATGGCGCCAGAAGTGTTGGTATAGAAACTGCTCCTCTAGTCAAGAAAATATGGGATCCGCAAGCGAACAGATAATACACCATCGTAGCATTTTACCGGAAGTATTCCGGTATCGTAATTTATATTTAGCTCAAGGGAAAGAACTAAGGACTTAAACAATGAGATAAACTTGCTACACACGACTACTTATGAGTGATTGATTGCACTGTCACATACTTTGGCAGAGGGGTAAACCATGATAAATAAGGGAATATAAAGTAATAAGCTCAGGGTATAAATCACACAGAGATTAGATATAGACTACTCAACAAAAGGTAGGTTGACATCTGATTAGCACAAGAAATAGAAATCCTATGTAGGTTCTAATCTACTAAGTCATTTATCTACTCCAACGCTACACTATCACATATAGCACAAAAGACTCTTCATCTATGTACAAGGATCATTGCTATAACAAGCCAAGACATAGCAGACTTACTACGCAACTTTGGTTCTCGCTAGACCCGCAACGGGGATGGAATACAAAGGACTCAACGAACTGTCACTTTCGCATCTACCACACGACCCGCCAATAGGGTGCATTTGCGGTAAACGGCATCTAAGCACCATGCTCACATGAAATCTACCACCTAACCCTCCCGCGAAGAGAGCTAAGCGCTTTGCAAACATATACATAAACTTATTATCAATCATAACCATATCAAATGTAGAACTAGAATAAACTAGGAACATAATAAATAGAAACATAATGATATTAGAATAAAGTCACAAGAATAGATACAAGATAATACCAACTCTTGATGATGAAGATCCGAAATTCCGAGCACAGGCACCCGATTCTTCCTCTATCTAGTCTAAACCTATGTAGAACTTGAAGAACTAGAGTAGCTTACCCTTTGCTCGTCCCTGAGCAAACAGCTACAGAAGATGGATCAGGAGTTGCTGCAATGCTTTCACGCTTTACAAACACACATGCTCTAAACAAGAATTCATCCCCAGACTAGAGTGGACTATCATAACTTCCAAACTTACTCATGTTTCTTTCAACCATGGGGCTTTTACCTGCACTTGGGTCTTGAGTAGTTGAAAGACAGAACAATTAAGTCAAGCACTGTTGTTTCATGCTCTGTTGTTCCACCTCTGTTCTGGAGTTTTTACAAGATTTTCAATACAAAACTCAGAGTTCCTTAGTATGACCCTTTCAAGTCTCTCAATATGTGGTATTTTTGGATCCTCTCTAAGGCATTAAAAGGAGGTATGCCCTGTCTCTTACTCTCAGAATATGTGGTATTTGTGGTTCAAGGCATTTATAGATGAGCCTTCACTTTCTCTCTCTCTCTCACCCTACTCTAATAAAGGCTTATGTGGAGCTTATAGGTGTGGAGAACTAATGCATTGGCCTGATCGAACCATGGATCCGAAGAAACTCAGCATACAACCAATCGGTGTGTGCATGTGTGGTTTTATATGTGGATGATGTAATAGAGAGAAATATTTGTGGGAGAAGAAGGGGTGCACAAAAAGAACTATCAATGCTCCTTTATTTGGAAGAAACCTTCAACACTTGAACTTCTTGGAACTTGAACTTGGAAACTTGATAAAGACAGGGCTCATAAATCTCTCTTTCTTTTTCTTTCTCTTTTTTTTTTTCTTTTTTATATATAATTCTTGCAGCCCAAAAAAATGGAATACTTCTTGAATGGAATACTTCTCAACTTGACAACTTTACATCGGGAATGACAAATGATACTCGAGCATTGATCTTGGATAAATGGCTAGCAAATGAACAAAGGGGATATTTTTGGTGTGTTCACTCTCGGTGTAAGAGTAGAACAATTTCAATGAATAACAATAGGCTTTATGTGGTGCGTACTTCCAGGTAGAAGTAGCGAGGGGTGAATGTGAGTGTGTGAAACCAGGATTTAGCTGTATGATGAGTTCATAAGGATACGACACAGCCAATGGCATGAGCCCTAAACAAATGAGGAGGCTTCCTATTCTAATAATCAAGTTTTGGCTGTGGTAGGAATTTTAGCTCTCTGTCATATAAGGAACTCATCATGAATCATTTATAACTTTCACAAACAAATCTCTAGAATTTAGTGGCACTTTGGAATATAATGAACAAAGAAATTTCGACTATCATCATATCATGTCCGTCAACTACCTAGACTTAGTTTAAGCACATGCTCCCACGGTTTAAGGTGTAGAGTAAATCCAGTTGTCAAACAAGGTATCCAAATCTTGGGAGAACTCAAATTTAAAGCTAGGTACTTGCAAAGAATTAGGCAGAAAGCAACTATTCATCATTTCCATCATGCATCCTCAAGTCTACACAATTTTATTTATAGCAAACTGAATCAAAAGCAAACTTACACACTCTTTTTATTTGGTTTTCATCTTAAGGCAAACTTGAAATGTAAACAATCACACTTAAAGAAAACAAACTAAACAAACTCTTAAAACGAAGCAAATTTTTATTGTTTTTCTCGGGTTTTTCTGATTTTTTTAGATACATAAAACAAACCGAAAAACAAACAAACTAAAATAAAAGGAAAGAAATACTTATCTTCATAATGGGGGTCCTCCCCAAGCTAGTCTTGCGACGGCGGTGGTGGATAGTGGATGCTCAACATGTCCACCAAGCTATGCAATGGAGGCAAAACCCTCCCCGGTTCTCTTGAATGGTGCCTAGTGTCCGGGAGGTGTTGAGGTTCCACTCGGTGTGGTCATTCCACCTCGATCATGGTGACTCGAGTGGCGATGGTGTTGTGCCGGAATGCTACTTGTTCATCATAATGCTGCTGGTAAAAATAAACCCAAGGGCATCGAGTGGCGACGCGGCTCAAAGCCATGGTGTGGTTCTTCTTCTTCATCGGTTGTACCAAAGGGGTCACAAGAGTATCTTGGTGGTTGTGAGGGTCCCGTCGATGGTCCCGGCTCGATGGTCCCGGGCGGTGTATGGTGGGTAGAAACCATAGAATGGTTGTGATGGTTGGCTTTGTGGTGGGTACACCCATGAGTTTAGTGAGTGGTGATGAGGTACATCCCACTCATTGAAACTTGCATGTGTTGGTTCCTCTGGGGCGGTTTCGGCACCACGCCAAACGGGTTCACGATTTCCTCGTCACCTCTCCGAGCGGACTCTTCGGGTGCTCTCTCATTCACCGGGCCGCCCGCAACTCAACATGATATTCTTGCACACTATACAAAGCCGCCTCCGGTTAGGTAGCCTGATCGAGGCATTTCCATATTTTGCATACAAAACACCCCGCACCTTTTTCAGCAAGTGACCTTGGACAAAAGTGTAGTAGTCATAAAATTCTCTATGATGCTCAATGTACTCAAAAGTGGCTCCCTCTAACAATTTCAAGCTTGTGGCAATGCGAGTGATGAGTGAACAAACGCCTACTCTTCCTACTTTGTAAGTGGGGACAAATCATCCAGTGGTTTACCAAGAGGTGGACAGGAGACACTTTCTTTTTTTTGACAAATGCATACATCAGCCGTAAGTCGACTATTCCGATCTTACTTTCATCGTCTCGGGGGAAAAAGGTTGCTCCTATCCAGCGATGTAAAAATTTAAGCGTAGGATGTTCTATGTCTGCGGTGCGGTAAGGTCCTCTAGCAATGCTACTCCAGAACCTATGCGTGTCAAAATCACCTAGTGCTGCATTAGTCTATGATGGCATCTTGAGGAAAACCTAGGAGGTCGCTAAGGTTTCTCCATGAGACAGAATATTCCAGAGCAAACATTCTAAAATAAACCCCATTTTCTGTGTGTCGGAGGGTGCTAAGGAATTCTATGGTCAAGAGTTTGATCCCTTTCTCAGTGAGGTTTGCAAATGAAGTCCATCCAACTAGTGGAAAAATAGTGTTGAATTCATGAGCCATACCTGTGTCTAGCAGAAGTGTTGGATCGATGATTGGCGTGTGGGAGAAGTGCTTGTTCTTGAGCTTCTTGTATATCTCCTTCTCTTGGGCGGTCTTCAGGACGAGGTCGGATGTTCTCATGAGAACTCTTCGAGATGCTGATGGTGCTGCTGCAGGTGCTGTTGGTGGTGCTGCTGGTGGTGGGTAGACACTCATGTCGGAACCAGCCACCGAGTTCTGGCGAGATGCACTCCTTGTCCTCATGTTCTTGATGGTTCCAGAGATCCCCTTGAAGACGCCCTTCATCCTGCAAGTTGCTCAAAAGAAACAAAAATAAACACTAGTGGAGAGAAGGATTAGCACAAGGTTAGTGGTTAGCCATCCAGAGTCAGCGGTCCAGGGGTTAGTCGTTCTTCATAAAGAATGTTTCTACTTTTAGGTCTTGATTTCGACAGAACCTCCCCCCAATTTTAAATTGGCTTTACTCTATTTGGACAACATCTCCACTGATTTTATGATGATCTACTCAGCACTATCCCTTCCCTTCACTTGCTACTAAGCTATTGCTCACTCTCTAATTTTTCTACTCACTTCTTCTTTCTCTCTACTCTTCTCCTCTTCTCTCTAGCTCTCTCCAGGAAACTCGAAGTCGAGAGCAGATGGTTTGGCTAAAATTCTGGAGTGTGGGTGGTGCAAGGAAGCCACGGGAGGAGGCCTATTTATAGGAGAGGAAGTGAGGGGGCGGGCGCCCCAATGGTGGGGGCGGCCGCCCACCCAGGTTGGCCATCCTGGCTGCCATTTCACATGCTATTGCGTGATCTTTTGTCAATCCAGAAAAATGTGTCGGTTTGGTGGGTTTGGAGGTGGAAAAGAGAGGATAGTGGTGGTGAGTGGAAGTGGATGAAATAATGTGATGGGATGTATGTGAGGTGAAATCTATGACATGTGGGACCCATGGTAAGGGACCCACCATGCACTAAATGCCATGATAAAATTATAACCAATGAAGGTAAACTAATTTAAAATGCATGAAATGATAGATTTTTGTGCCACCACGATAAAATATTTTTGACGGGTTGTCACACATCGTAAAATTATTTATATGGGGCGTAGAATTTTTATAATGCAATGCTAATAATAAACATGTCTAAGAAAATTATAAGAGATGCAATTAAAAATGTGGATAAATACCGAGTTACCTTCCCATGAGGATTCAGATTTTTAAAGTCCTCCGAATTGGACCTTCCAAAATATTTATTCCGCCGATGCCCCGAGATGCATCCTCTCGTCTCGGTGGTTGTACTGCCGATCTTCTTCTACCATCTTTGCGGATTTGTTGAGCTCTTTGTTTCGACTTGAATGCGAATTGCTCTTCTTGTCCATTTATAGTGAACTTGATTTCTCCCTTCCCGACATCAATGTGTGCATTGGCGGTGCTCAAGAAGGGTCTTCCAAGGATGAGTGACACCTTTGAGTCTCGGATGCATATCCAAGTACTACAAAGTCTACTGGCACGAAGAACTCTCTTATCTTGACTGGAATATTTTCAGCAATGCCCAATGGATAACGAACCGATTGGTCGGCTAGTTGTAGACACATCGATGTTGGCTCAAGTGAAGTGTGGTTTAGCTTGTAGTAGACTACTGCAGGCATCACACTGACACTTGCTCCAAGATCACAGAGTGCATTATTGAAATATTGATCTCCAATTGTGCAATCAATAGTGGGGCATCCTGGATCTTTCTTCTTTTCTGGTAATTGGTTGAGGATGGCCGCACTACATTCTTCGGTTAGCTTGATCACTTCATTGGATGGCAGTTGTCTCTTCTTGTTGAGAATATCTCTTATGTACTTGGCATAAGTGGGGACCTGTATGGCATCCGGCAGAGGTATATTGACATACAACTTTTGAATTACCTCCACGAACTTACCAAACCGGCTCATCCGCATTTGTGGTCCTCTCTTCCTCCGAGGGAACGGTAAGTAGTTTGTATCTCAGAAATTTTGTCTCATTTCCTGATCTTGTACTGGCTCTCGTACTGACTCTTCTGGTGATACTTCTGTCTCAGGTTGGAAGTTCTCTTCTTCTGCCACTGGTGGTAGCACGGATGGCCTTCTTGCTCCTTTTGGATAGGGAGGATCTCTAGTGGAACTCCCTCTTCTTGTAGTAATAGATCTCACCTGCTCAGGGTTAGTGGCAACAGGCAATGCAACGGCCAGCTGAGCTATCTTTGCTTCTATCTTTTTATTAAACTCTAGTTGGTCATTAATGGCAGAGGAGAAACTATCCATTTTAGTGCTTAAATTGTCCAAGGTTTTGTTATTAGCAGCAAGCCTATCCTCCATAGATGAGTTGATCTTAGACTGTTGTAGAACCAACTCTCTCAAAGTAGGTTGCTTTGCAAAGTTACCTGACTGTGTACCTTGGTTGATTGGTGGTTGTACCCAATGTGGAACCTTTCTTACGACGGGACTTGAATTTTGTTTGTATGTTGCTTCAGTTGCCCTTTGATCTTCCTTGTACTTGGCCCTCTGGTCAAGCCAGTGGAGTAAGGCATCCATCTTGGTTGACAATGCATTTACTTTTTCAATTGCTTCTTCACTCTGATGGCAATCTTGAATGTTGTCTTGGGACCAGCTTTGATTATCTGCTATCTTCTCCATAAGTCTCTTAGCTCTCCCAAGAGTGAGTGACGTAAAATGATCCTTCAGCAGCTTGCATCTAGGTGCTCACGCGTCTTCGGAGTTAATCCATGATAGAAGCCTTGCATGAGTAACCATTCTTCCATTCCATGATGGGGACAATCTTGGATGTATCCTTGCAAACGCTCCCATGCTTCTGACATGGTCTCCGTCTTCTCGCTGTTGGAAGTTGGTGATCTTTCCTCTTAAGGCATTGGTTTTGCCTATTGGGAAGAATTTTGCTAGAAAGGCCTTGGAACACTTCGCCCATGTATTGATATCTTCTTTATTTGCATAGAACCACTGCTTCGCTCTTCCCACTAGTGAGAATGGAAAGAGACGAAGAAGTATGATGTCTTCTTTAACTCCATCTATGGCGATGGTGTTTCCAATCTCCATGAAGTCTTGTAAATGTGTACTTGCATCTTCATGTACCTTTCCACTTAATTGGATAGCTTGCACCATGTTGATGAGACTTGGCTTGAGCTCGAACTCAACATTAGTGTCTAATGCTGGACCAGTGCGGATGTTCTCTACTGTTGGAGCAGAGAACTCCAGCAAGGTCTTCTCAGCCATCTGGATTGCTGACGAGCTTCCTTCTTGATTGATCCGACTCTGATGATTGAATGAATCAGATTAAATCCTGCTAATACCCTGTATAAAATATAAACAAAGAAAAACAACAGGGTGAACTCCAAAGTAGAGGTGACTAGTGACAATCACTCATTTTCTAAGTATCTCGCTTAAGCAATTTTTCTCTAAAAGTTTATTCCTTCCCCGGCAACGGGGCGCCAAAATGCTTGTTGACACTTCTAACACCACTCACGCTAAGTTGTCATCCCTAGCATGGCGCCAGAAGTGTTGGTATAGAAACTGCTCCTCTAGTCAAGAAAATATGGGATCCGCAAGCGAACAGATAATACACCATCGTAGCATTTTACCGGGAAGTATTCCAGGTATCGTAATTTATATTTAGCTCAAGGGAAAGAACTAAGGACTTAAACAATGAGATAAACTTGCTAAACACGACTACTTATGAGTGATTGATTGCACTGTCACATACTTTGGCAGAGGGGTAAACCATGATAAATAAGGGAATATAAAGTAATAAGCTCAGGGTATAAATCACACAGAGATTAGATATAGACTACTCAACAAAAGGTAGGTTGACATCTGATTAGCACAAGAAATAGAAATCCTATGTAGGTTCTAATCTACTAAGTCATTTATCTACTCCAACGCTACACTATCACATATAGCACAAAAGACTCTTCATCTATGCATAAGGATCATTGCTATAAAAAGCCAAGACATAGCAGGACTTACTACGCAACTTTGGTTCTGCTAGACCTACCAACGGGGGATGGAATACAAACGGAACTGTCACTTCCGCGATCTACCACACGACCCGGCCAATAGGGTGCATTTGCAGGTAAACGGCATCTAAGCACCATGCTCACATGAAATCTACCACCTAACCCTCCCGCGAAGAGAGCTAAGCGCTTTGCAAACATATACATAAACTTATTATCAATCATAACCATATCAAATGTAGAACTAGAATAAACTAGGAACATAATAAATAGAAACATAATGATATTAGAATAAAGTCACAAGAATAGATACAAGATAATACCAACTCTTGATGATGAAGATCCGGAATTCCGAGCACAGGTGTCCGATTCTTCCTCTATCTAGTCTAAACCTATGTAGAACTTGAAGAACTAGAGTAGCTATTCTAATTCTCTGGTGGAGAGATCTCTCTAAACCTTGGCTTTGCTGATGGCTACCTCTGAATAATGAATTCTTGAATGAATTAGGTTTCACCCCGGGGAGGGCCCCGAATATATAGCCCCCTTGAAGGAACCACAAATGCATCGGATCAAACCGACCTAAATGGACGATAATTATTGCTCCTCAAGGTCGGTGGAGGCAGGATCCGCGAGACTCCACCTCATTGGCCGAGGTGAGAGTCGGCCGCCCCTCCCGGAGCGGCCGCCCGGCCAATGCCGTGGGGCTCCGTCTGGGGGTTGCCTTCTCGAGTCTTCCGTTTGATCTTTTTACCCGTTCGGTCTTTCTCTCTATGTAATCCCGACATGTGGGCCTTCTTGGATGTTTTCCCGATAATCCCCGCGAAAACACATATTCACCAAAACTTGTGGAATTTGTCAGCTTAAACCCTAAGTCTATGGTGGTAAAAAACATTATGCCCCTCTTTCTCTCTCTCTCTCGGGTTGACATGTAAAATTGATCATTAACAACCGTCAACAACCGGTGGATTAATGTTGAATAAGGATAAGAGAAAGTTTTTCCTTGTAGTTTCATATTACAAATTTGCCGACAACGGCTGTTAGAATTATTGATTGCGTAGTAGCGCTATTTTGAGGTGTGATGCTAACTGCCGTGCTAGCGCATCACCACCCGAAATAGCCATGGTTTGGCCCGGTTCTGGATGTGGTCCTGCAATTCGTTGCTGGGATGCAGAAACCCGTGGCGGCCGGCTTGGTAGGGTGTGCACGTTATTAACTGATATATCATGTTCCAATGCCACCCGCTGTTCTGGATGAGGAGTTTCTGGTGCCGAATGAAGCCGAGCTCGCAGATGGAGAAGCTCTCGTGGCTGGAGGTGCCGACCAGAACGCGTCGGGTGTTTGCTTCGGTAGGGTAACCGAGCCTTCCCAATCAGGTCCTAATGCCGATATCGTGCTGCGTTGTACCATGATTCATGGCGACTACGCTGGGCTTCCACATCACCATTAGTTGGCACATGGTCGCAGGTGACAACGTGGTGAAAGGCACGTGCCTCTCGGCCGTTTGCCCGGAGAAGGCAGTGGTCCGACCTTGGACCGAGACCGCCGAAGTATATCTTGCGAGGATCGAATTGTCTCGCGCAAACACCGAAACCAAATGCAGTGTTTCTCTTTGCCACCCGAATCCGCTTCTTTCCCCGAGGCCTCCTATGCCTATTTGGCATTGGTTTGAAAGACTCTCTAATTAACATTTCCCTCATGCTTGAGATAAAACAGGCTTGTTGGTGTGGCCTGTGGGAAAGTTTGGCTGCCCTTATATAGGCTGCTGCGCCCATAGGGTTCATAAATGTTTTGAGCCACCATGCTTATTAAATTTTGATAGATATTTTAGTCATTTATTAAGCCTGCTACTGTGCACATGTCTGTGTGTTGAGGGTGTCTCCTGCTATTTTAGCTGGATCTGCTATTTTCTGGTTTTGGTTGCTTGCAACCTTTTGAATCGGTACCGAATATATGGGAAGGCGTTTGTTGCCTGGCCGTTTTCCGTGTATGTATAACTGATGTTACTGCATTTTTGCGTAACATAGTCATACAGGTAATTATACACACGTGTCTGTGTGTTGGGGGTATCTCTTGCTATTTTTGCAAGAGTTCCCATGCTTTTCTGGCTTTAGAGGTTGCTTGCAACCTTTTGAATCGGTGCCGAATATGAGTACAGGCATTTTTTCCTGACCATATTCGATGAATATGTAACAGATATGAATGCATTTCTGCGGAACATAACCATAGAGGAAATTAAACTTATTACACGGGATGCCTCATTAAAAACTCAAGAGGAAAAAGAGTGCAGA